>APFE030967279.1:0-10246 GCA_000404065.3 Pinus taeda
GCAAAATCACAGCTTGAACAGAGAAATATAATGAACAACACAGATTATCGACTGAGGCAAGGCAGGCAAGAAATTTAGCATCAAACTTAGATTTAAATGGGATGGCAAGACTGGTGAGGAGCTGACAAGGGCATAGGAGATGAATCCTTGTCAAATAGAGGAAAACATTAAACATGAACAAACTTATAGGCAGAGCATGGCAGGCATGAATTCTTACCTAAACACTTCATTTGCTCAGTTAGAAATGATCATGTAGGGAAATGAAACATAACAGATTACATATGAAACAAGAGAAAAACTTATGCTAAATTATCATACCACAGGGATCTCAGAAGTCAAAGCTGTGAAATTTTCATTAAAAATCTTGCCAATGACTGTACAATGAAGCTCTGCTACGCTACAGCAGCTCTCAGCCCTCAGAAAACTCTCCTAACTCTTCTGTCTAGCTAAAAAAAATTATTTTTATAAACTATTCTCAAGCAAAAACAAGAGAACGACCCAGCAATCAGGGCGTTGTTTGAACTGCAATTACAATAATAGAAAAAAAAGCGTTTTCTTCTAAAACAGAACCGTGTCCCTAAAAATCCTCTGATTGACTAATAAAAATATAAATGCTAGAGCGCAGATCCTCATATAATCCAGACTGAGGATAAAAGTAGGCGAACTGACCCCGTTTTCTGCTGTAAAAGAAAACAAATCAACCCAAAAACTCCTGCGCTGTTTCACCTGCAATTATAAAAATGGCAAAAAATGGTTCCTCTATCCTGAAATAAAACAGCATCTTCCTAAAAATTCTCCGATGGCCCACACATGGAATAACTACTGGAGCGCAGCTACTTTTAAATCACTAACTGAAGTCTTGAAATTGATGGATATCCTCGTTCTGTTTTAGGTGTATCTTGACTTGGCATTTCTTATTGATAAGAGAATGCATCACGAAATCAGGTACTAAACAGGGCAACCATGCAACACATATACTTTTAAGATTGTGAATAATGAAACGAAATCCCATCTATGACATCTGGCATGGACAATTATTATGAAGTGATACGTTGAATGAGCCATTTCCAAGAAGGACCAACAAGGTAAGCTCCAATTTCGGCCCTTCATGCGCAGCAGAATAAACCACTTGCGTTGGTTTCACACCTTCCCAAGGACGTTTTAAGGTACACAATTCCCAGATTATCACCCCAAGACTGAACACATCACACTTGTCTGTAAACTGTTCATTGCGCAAAAGTTCTGGTGCCATCCACTCAGGAGTTCCAGCAGCGGTTGAATCCTTTATGGGGAGCTCTGTCATTAGCCAGGAAAGACCAAAGTCGCAGATTTTAACTGTCCAATGTTTGTCAACAAGACAATTTGCACTTTTCAGATCTCGATGCACTATATTCATCCGTTGTATGCACATCATCCCCCTGCAAATATCACGAAGCATCTTCAATCTTCTTCGCCAACTAAGCTTCTTTCCTTGGCCACTCGTATGGATCAAGTGAGACAGAGAACCCATTTCCATATTTTCTATGACCATTGAAAGATGAGGCGGCTTTGTACAGGCTCCAAGAAATAAGATGACATTTGGATGTCACATGCGGCTTAGCAATGATATTTCATTGCAGAAGTCTTCCATATTCTCCTCAGTCAAATCTTGCTCAAGCAAGACCTTAATTGCGACTTCTGTTCCTCTCCATATGCCTCGAAAAACTTCTCCAAAGGAACCAATACCAACACGAACACCCATTTTAACTCAGAAAAATCGATATTCCATCCTGGGAATGGTAATAGAGGCTTCGATGTATGAGTTGAAGATTGTAACACTCGATTCCATGAATTAATCATCTCAATTGATTTTGAAGAACTTGTCTTTTGAAATTCTTGTGGACATGAAGTTACTGAAAGACTGCTTTCAGAGGTCTTGTTAATATCTTTTGAAGAGCTAGATTCTGGCTTCCTTCCTCTAGAATCAATTCCTTCATCACCAACTGCAAAGTGTGCTGCAAAAATGACAATTCCAATAATCCAGCTGGTGTCCTTTAAACTGCAACCTCTCAGGAAAACATTTTCAACGGATATCGGATAAATCTCTTTTTCTATTATAAGATTTCCTGTGAAAGAATACAATGAATCGTTGGGATGCTTTTCTGAGGTGATCCGAAGATGCGCATATTGCTGCTTTACCATCACATTAACAGTTTTAGAAACTATCTCCTCATCAATTTCAACAAAACCAAAATAAACATATTCTTGGCAACCATCTTCTTCACCATAGCTATAGCAACTCCTACACCATTATCTTCAAGAGCATCTTTTAAAGCACGGGTTGCTTTCTCCCAAATAACATCACTGTCCACTGCCTTTTCAGGTTTTGTCGATAGGTTTATTTCATAATTTTTAAAATCAAACTGAGACAAGATTGCTTCTGTCGGATCTAAAACACTTCTTATTTCTTCCTTGATCTGGCTGGGCAAACAGAAGACATGTGCATCATCCTGGATGAAACCCCTTACACGGAAAAGACCATGTAAGCTTCCTGACACCTCATATCTATATACAGTACCCAATTCCGAAACTCTAAAGGGTAAGTCCCTGTAGGAGCGCAGGCTATGCTTGTACACAAGTATATGATAGGGACAATTCATGGGTCTAAGTTGATACTGCTCATCTTCAACATCCATTTTGACCCTGATGCCAACAACCTTAAGTACCTTCTCTAAGTTAGATGCTACCTCCAAGATCACACCTTTCTCATCGGCCGTCTTCCATATTGGAATAATAACTACCTGAATTGGAGCCATCCTTGGTGGAAGGATCAAGCCTGTATCACCGCCATGAGTCATAATAATGCCACCCACCATGCGTGTGCTTACTGCCCAAGAAGTTTGACATACATATTGTCGCTGTCCATTTTCATCAGTGAACTGAGTACCAAATACACGAGAAATTTTTTTGCCCAGGATTGTGACTAGTTCCAGCTTGCAAAACCTTGCAATCACCCATCATTGCTTTTATGGTATAGGTGCGAAGAGCACCAGCAAATGTCTCTGTTCTCGATTTGCGGCTAACTATAACAGGCATAGCTGCTTGTTCACAAGCAAATTTATGGTATACCTCAATCATCTGCATGTGGAATTAAGTTTGAAACTCTTCTATAAAGTTGTCTCCATGGACTTGTATAGTAAGCAAAACCATGCATTTGAGTCTCAGCAAAAGGTGGATCAACACTGTTTTGTTCATACCAGTCCTTCATCAATCGTGCTGCAGTTCCTTTGTTGTCACCACTAATTAGAGAATTTGTTCGCCCCATTGAAGTTCCATGTGTTGCAAACCAATTAAAACTTCCAACTGGACCCCACTCAGCATCCACAAACTTCAGTAATGTCATATTTTTGTCAACATTATACTTGTATCGAGCTCGTTCCTGTGATGGGTTATTTAAATAAGCACTAGGGATGCGATTAATTCCAGCATCTAAGAGCTCACCTTTATTAACAAAAATAGAACCCAAGCGCAAGTTCTCATGTGCTTGAATGATACTTTGTTGTGAAGTTTGTTTGGGATTTCCAGTGAGACCTCTCCAAATAGCCTTTTGCCTCTGATTGCTAATGATATTCTGAATTGTGCTTGTGCAGATAGGAGCTTTGAAGTCGCTGCCAGTTGAAGAGCTAAAGATAAATTACATAATTTAAAACAATACATTATGATTTCTTCTTCAAAACAGGGTTTTGAAGAAGAATCAATCTCTGGCGTGAGACGGAGTCTAACACCACCAATGACATCTACCCAAAAAATCCCTCTATGTATGTCAGGATTAGGTATGTGCATTACAATAGGGCACATAAAAGGAGAGTAGTGAAAAGAGAATAATGTGTTAGAGATAATAATGCAAAGGATATGATGGGCATTAGAGAGATAGAGGGGACGTAGTGTTTTGACCTAATACACTGATAACCTTTTGACTATGCAAGCATTGAGCACCAAGAATAAACATACAAAATATTAGTAGAGGGACTAGTTTCTAAATTCATGGGAGTTATAAAGAGGGAAGAAAATGCTAAATTCAGGACCCGTGCTTTGATACCATGTTAGGTCAGGGAATGGTAACTCTCAAAATTTCATTTGCATTAATTTAAGCATCATTATATACATGAAATTGATGGGAAAATTAATTTCTTAAATTGTTGAGCATTAAATTATCAATTGGGGGCTAGTAAGCTGACAGGGTGCCGATAGACTATATGGAGAAGAGACTCAAGTACTAGTTACTAATCAATTAAAGTTTAAAACATTTTGATATTAATATATCTTTATTGAACGTGGATTGATCACTCGAATGTCACATAAATGAGAAATAAATATTAAGTTTAAAAATTGTTCCATTCATCAACATCACAGAGATGTCTAACAGGTTTTGTAGTTTATGCAATAATCAAACAAACACATTAAATCACACTATGTTGGAAATAGAAAGCAAACCAAACACTTGAGGGATATAAGTTTGAGTCTTGGGGTTGCTCACAACTCCCAGTGGATCCTTGGTTTGTTATCCATCCATGCAAGATCCTCATTCCACACAAAGAAACTAATTCAACTCGCAAAGATGCAAATGTAGAACTTTAATAAAATAACATAAGTATACATAATTATATTGAAAACAAATCCAAGTTATGACATAAACTTACAATACTGGAAATAAAATCAAACTATCCATTTACCACACATCTATGAAGTTGCAAGTGCATCCCAGATAAGGGGTCCCTTCCTAATTGGGAGCACTGTAGGAAAGAATAAATGTTACACAATAACAGAAACCAGCAATAGTGATTTAATATTGATTCATAAAAATATTACAGAGTCCAGAACAATGAAATTTACCACGAGAAAAAAATCAGGTTATCATTACGGCTAACCTATTTAGATATTTATAGAGGTATATAAATTTTAATACAATTCAACTCAGGCTGAGAAACATGAAATGTTGGTCTCAAACCTATCTTGTTCATTATAATTATGCAGCCATTCTTTACAAATATATTATATAGGATGCAACCATCCAAACAACATTACATGAAAAATGTCTTCTTAAATAAGAATATTGTCTAGTACAAAAAATATATCCTAAGTGACAGAAATCGCCTTGTTTGGACTGATCACAAGCATGGATATCCATGTTGGACTCTATATATTTGATCATTCTAGCTATTGGTAGCTACTTTGATGACCTCTTCCAGTAACTCTAACTTGATGCACTTGGTTAACACAGTCTGATAACCAACAACTATTCTTCTTGTAATTTATGCAAAAGAGCGACAATGCCCAAAGTGATTAAGTAGAGAAAAATACACTAAAATATAGACCAAATCAATGAAGGAATGTGTAAAATAGTGCATAATAACCTTATTACTTGTGACTCGCTAAAAAAAATATATTGGTAGGAATAAAAAACAAAGTATAAAGAAATTAAAGATGAAACAGAGGAAACTGGGTCTCAAAATGTGTTTGAGAGGTACTCAGGATGGGTCAAAGTTAATACTTGTCATCTCCCCCACGCATAGAAGGTTGCACATCCTCGTGATTAGACCCTTCTACAAGTTGGTCCAGGAGGTCAATATTTTCTGAACTCCCCTTCTGCTTCTCTTGAGAATATTTAGATTTCATTGTTTTATAGCATTGCACCATATGGTCTAAGTTAACATGCCATAATTTGTGTTTCTTTACTAAGAATCAATTATGAGCAACTACTCAAACTCTAGACATCCTTAGGAAATCATTACTTTATTTTAAAATTTGATTTTCTATTTTCAGTTGAGTGTACTTTCCCTTAAATTTGATGACTTTTCTCAAGAAGCTCCTTATATTTAACTACTTACTAGAATGTAGTTTTTCTATTACTCCTTCAGTCATCATCAATTATTTAGGCTCAAGGATCTATAGTACCTTTTTTGGTTTCAACAATTCCTTAGGCCCCTTAGACGACCTAAATTACTTTATCTCAGGAACATTTAACAATTCCCATTCCTTAAGAGGCTCTACTTCTTTTGGTTGTGACGACCCACTTGGAACTACTGACTTTGTAATAAACATTGCATTTTCCCTCTCAACAACATCTAGTTTTAAGGTCAACATTGGATCTCCACTCCTTGAAACATCATGCTCTCGAATTCCATCAAGCTCAACAATTTCAAGATTATCAACAATCTTTGTTTTCTCCATCGTATCAATTTCAATTTCATTTAACCCCTGAACTACCTCAGTTGATTCAATCTAAGGAACACTTAGCACATGGATTTCCTTAGTTAGTACAATTCTAGGGCTCTTTAGTACCATAACATCTCTAACAAGCCCACATTTAGGAAAAGCCACCACAAAATGATTCTCAACCTTATTATGTTCAAAAATTATTATCTATTCATATTGCATGACAGTACTTACAACTCCCTCCTCCTCTAAATCAGAATAAGGAAGATTTTAAAAAAAATGACTAACATCTTGACAAACCTAGGATGCCACACTTTCCACCAAGTCTAGTCCTACAACTGGGCTCAAAGTATTCATTACAAGTTCAAACATTCCTTCCATACTCATGCTCTTTCTATCTAGTGAATGTGTACGAGGAGGACTAGGCAAGCTCTTCACGATGACCACCTCACTTGAGTCTTCCCTTTACTCAACTTTCTCCACTAACTGATTTGATTTATCAGGAGTAAACCTAGAGAGGATTTCTCTTGACACTTCTTGACTCCTTTCATTTGACATGGACACTTTATTTTTCTTCTTATGGAGATCTTTTTTATATACATTCTCTCCTTCTTTATTGAAGCTTCTTCATTCTGCCTGTTAGACTCCGTCTCATCTCAGAGATTGATTCTTTTTCAAAACCCTGTTTTGAAGAAGAAATCATTAATGTGTTGTTTAAATTTGTGTAATTTATTCTCTAGCTCTTCAAAAGGCAGCAGTGACTTCAAGCTCCTATCTCTGCAAAAGCACAATTCATAATATCATCAGCGATCAGGGACAAAGCGAAATCAAACAGAAACAGAGAGAATCAAAATAGGTCTTCACGGTTTCATCAGTTCCAACACCTGCAGGAAATCAAATTTAAAAAAAAAATCATCATTTCAAAGCCCAAAGTCAGAGGAAACGAGAAATCAGAGTTTGTGTCCAAGTTAATGTTTATTTATTTGTTATGCTGGATTTGAAGTGTGACTAGGCCGGGCGAAATTCATGATTTGCAGGGCCTACTCAGTAGTCTGTTTCACTGTCAAAGTTGGTCTTTGAAAATGGGTGTTTAGGATGGTGATAACTTGCCTAAGCGTTCAGCCTTAATGGATGCTTTAGGGCGCTGCGCTTGTCTTCCTCAGATTGCAACCATGCTGGTTAAGAGCCTTCATCGTATCCTACAATTTGCAATTTATCCAACTGTTGTTTCGTTCAAGCATTTCTGTTTTTGCCATGTTTGCAGAATATGTTTCTGTGTCAGAGGATGCGATTAATGAACAAATTGATCCGAAATCGTCGACAGGCTGCACTTGCCCTGAGAGAACAGTGTTATGAGGTTGTGATGAATGCTCTTCGATCATTAAAAGGTGAACCTGGTTAGAAAAGACTTTATAGAGAGTTTGGATCTCCTGTCCGACATACTGCAAGCCGGCCTTTGCTTGATCAAGCATCTCAAGAGCGATTTATACGTCAAATTATTCAGCTTAGTGTTCGATGGCCTGATCAAGCTTTTCATCAATATTTGTATTGAACAATGATTGAACTTGGGCTTGAGAATGAACTGCTGGAGCTTGCGGGACCAGATCTGGTACTTTTCTTGCAGAGAGCAATCAAAGTCTGGCAATTTAATAATCAAATCAACAATGCCTTCCGCTCCTTCATCCATTACTCGTACATGACAAGCTTTGAATCTTGAGCAAGCCAAATACCTGGAATTTCTTGCTTGTTACTATGTACTCTTAAGACTGTCAGAAAGGAGGCAAATGGAAGGTGGTGAAATGTTGACACTAGAGCAAAGATATCAGTATCTCAGTAATGCTGTATTGCAAGCAAGGAGTGCGTGCAGAACCCATGCCGCAGTGAACTCTATGGTTAACCATTGTGACAATGGATTGCTGGAAGCTATTATATGTAAAGGGATAGAAAGGCGACACACTTCTGGAACGCAGATGAATATCACACACAAACTTTCAAGCTCGGGTCCGAATCAAGGGAAAGCTAAGCTTTGTTGATCTTGCGGGCTCTGAAAGGGTGATTGTGGAGGTCTGAATAGGGCTACCAGTGGTCCATGTGGGTAATAACATCAGGTTTGTATTCCTGGATTAGTTGCTGGCACACCTTTCACCATCTCGTACATCTTGGTCTCCACTCAAAAAAGTTATGAAGAAAGTACTATTATCTAAAACCATTCTGTTAAAGATGGATGAAGTTCTTGGAAGGGATTCTTACAAACAAGAGTTGCATTAACAATTTGGGTTGAAACCTTTCATTCTTCGATGTCTCCAATAAATCAACTTTATTTATTCAAGGATTATTGTTGGCAAACAGACTCCAACAGATACAGAGGTCAACAGTTGATTATTTAAGATACTAATAAAAGAAAAAGGCATACATTGAATATGTTATAAGGAGATAGCAGTAATAATAGATAAATTGTTCTTTAGCTTATGTGGATGTCACAAATGGCGCTAGTGGGCATCTTGAGACTGATCATTCCAGAATCAGAAAATTGATGTCAAAATTGGCCCTTATTGTTGAGTGCGATACTATGGTGGGATTTGTGTCAAACTGCAGTTTCCTTGGTTCAGAAAAAGGAAAGGATTTCCACATGGTTTTCTATGGTATATGCTCAATAAGATAAAGCTCTATGGCTATAGTATTTAGTAGATGCATTCTGTGATGAATTGAGGTTTCTTAAAGTTAGCTTTCCTTTTCGGATTCATATGAGATGGACATGGAGAGAGTTTGCAACGAATGAAATCATAGAACCTCTCTGCAGGGGCATAGAAACTGATCTTCGTCCGCATGTGCGCTCTGCTCATCTGAAAGGATCAGTTAATGTGAATCCTACAAAGACAGGCTTGCGTGATTTATCCTGGTACTTGCAGTTGAAACTATTGAGGATATCATCCTGAGTATATCCATATAAAATCGCGTGTTGAGAACTATTTGAATGCGGCTTTCCACAATCATGCTGCCATGGCTCCTCGTGACTGGAAGACATATTTTGAGATGAGACACCGTGCAGAACAGAACTACGGGCTGGAAATAACGATGATATTCATTTACCTGGTCAGAAGTTGGAGCAGGGTGTTGATCTACTTGAAATAATGCATAACATTCATATATTTGTGACTTCACATACTTATAATCTACATACACAGGTATTCATAGAGGAGTTTCTAATGCCCCAAACCGGAAAAAAACTTGATTACAGTTTGGCGTAAAGCATGTCGCCAAATCAAACACATGGAATAGGCGTTATGAGTACAACTGTGGATTTTGCATACCATTTTCTGGCTCGAAAGTTTGTTGGTTTCTCACAGTCTTGTTTGGTTAAAGAAATACAGATTTTGGAAAGGAAATCCAAATGAATATCTTTATCAACGAGCAGAAACTGTAAAAAAATGAGAAAATGGCATTTCTTAGGTGGCAGTCATTGCGATATGCGCGCATTTGATTATGTGGCAGTTTGACCCGTATTTTAGTAAAGCGGCAGAGCGTATTTCCAGATTTGGGGAGCAGTTGCAAACTGGCATTCAGGATCCGATTCCCTGTAGCTTCAGCAAATGGAATTGACACCTACCCTTCACTTTAGTCACCAGAAGACACGTGTTACCAGATGCATAAAATTCGTTTTCTTATCTATAACCTCAGTTAACAACGCTCCAAAGATTTCAAAATAAACAAATTCGCCTATTTTCATCCTTAACTATTATTTCATGGGATTCTTGCTCCGAATTTATCTCTCAGCTGGCCAATTATCATAAGATTACAGAACGCTGTTCTATGTTTAGGAAACGCCCTTTCCTACTTTTTGTAATGTTAGTTAAAACAGCGCCCCTGTTTTGGGCAGCAGTTTTATTTTTATTGTATTAAAAATGTCATTTGTAGAGAGGAGTGAGTCAGAGAGATTTTTTCTGAGTGCTAAGTGCTGGGAGCTGCTGGAGCGTAGCAGAGCTTTCTTGTACAGTTTTTGGCAGAAAATGTAATGAAATTTCACAGCTCTGTTTGCTGAGATTCATGTGGT
>APFE030967285.1:2391-52482 GCA_000404065.3 Pinus taeda
AAAAACTCTGTTGACTGATGACATCTGATGGTACAAGTGTCCTCTGGATCATCCTTGGGCATGGAGTCGTCACATAATCATCAGGTGCTACTCCAGTAGTCAACAGGGTGCCAATGCAAGACGATATGCGATAGGTTCAACTTCCTCTAAAACTTTGAATGGCCCAACAAACCGAGGCAACAACTTTGTTCCATTTCCAAACTGGCTGGTGCTTTTGTTTGGTCTGATACGGATAAAAACCTGATCCCCTACTTCATAATTCCTATCTGTCCTATAAGTATCAACATAGCTTTTTTGTCTATCTTGTGCTTCCTTTAACCATTATCTAATTTGTTTTACCTACTCTTCCATCTCTTGAATTAATTTTGGTCCCACTATTTACCCGGTCCTCTAACCTGTCCCAACTGAGTGGTGTTCTGCAAGGTGCCATATAATGCTTCAAATGGAGACATTCCAATTAAACTGTAGTCACTGTTATTGTATGTAAATTCAACCAAGAGCAAGTACTTTTCCCAGTGTGTTTGTTGGTCCATAACATACATTCTCAGCATATCATCTATTACTTGATTCACTTTGTCTATCCATCAGTCTCAAGGTGATTGACTGTACTTAAATTTAGTTGAGTTCCTAAGGTTGACTGCATACAAGTCCATAACCTTGAAGTGAATCGTGTGTCCTGATCTGATATGATCTTCTTAAGAACTCCATGAAATCTAATGATTTCATTTATAAATACCCAATCTATGTCAACAACTTCATAAGCGTTTTTTACGAGAATAAAGTGGGTACTTTTCGTTAGTTTATCCACCACAACCAGAATGGCATTGTGCCTTTGTGGGGTAAGAGGTAGCCCGATGATAAAATCCATAGAAATCACCCACCATTTGGTCAAAGGAATGTCGTGAATTTGCAAGAGACCCATTAGGTGACGATGGTCAGCCTTCACTTGCTGACATTCAAGACATTTTGCAATGAATTGGATAATATCGCGCTTCATACCTTCCCAAAAGAGGAGTTTCCTTGTGTCAACATACATTTTCTTTACACTAGGATGCACACAATACAGTGCTTTGTGGGCTTCCTTAAGGATGGTTTTTCAGATATCTCCGCTATCAGCAATATACATTTTTCGTGGAATCGTAACAATCCATCATCCTCTAGTTCATATCCCTCAAACTAAGGTTCTTTTGGATCTTTACTATCAAACCCATATGTTACTTTTAAATAGCAATTATCTTCTAAGAGATGTTCTAGAACTTGCTCTCTCAAGTCTACCTAAATGGGTATAAGGGAAAAGATCCTAGTCTTCTACTTAGAGCATCTGCAACTACATTCTCCTTCCCTTTAATGTATGAAATTCCAAAGCCATACTCACATAAGAATTCACCCCATCGTCTTTGCCTAGCATTCAAGTCCCTTTGGGTAAACAAGTATTGCAAACTTTGGTGGTCACTTTTGAGCACAAAGCTTCTCACTACAAGGTAGTGTCTCCATATTTTCAATGTTAGTACTACAACGACCAACTCTAAATCATGCGTGGCGTAGAGTTTTTCATGAGGTTTTAACTTCTTGGAGGCATATGCTATTATTCCTCTATCTTGCATTAATATTGCACCTAATCCTTGATTGGATGCATCAGTACATATAGTAAAGTCTTTGTCCATGCCAGGTACTCGCAAGATTGGTGTACTGGTCAACGATCTTTTAAGCTCAGAGAATGCAATGTGACATGCCTCGGTCCACTCATACCTTAACTCCTTTACACTGGAGGGTTGTGATAGGCTTTGCAATTTTTGAGAACCCTTCTACAAACCTTCGATATTATCCGGTTAAACCCATAAAACTATGCACTTCATCTGCATTTTTCGGTATTGGCCAATCCATGATCGCTTTTACCTTCTCAAGATCTACTGAGATCCCTTCACTAGAGATAATATCGCCTAGGTAATGAATCTTCTTCTGAAAGAAAGAACACTTGGATAGCTTTCCATATGACTGGTGCTCCTTGAGGCAAGATAATACTATCCGCAAATGTTCTTCATGCTCCTCATTTTTTAAGTAGATGAGAATATCATCTAATAAGACTAGTACAAAATGGTCAAGGTACTCATAGAAAACATTATTCATAAGATTCATGAATATTGTTGGTGCATTGGTCAATCCAAATGGTACCACCATGAACTCGTAATGCCCGAAGCGCGTTCAGAATGTTGTCCTGGAAATATCACCATCCTTAATTCTTAATTGATGATAACCTAATCGTAGATTGATTTTTGAAAAGACCAAGGCCCCTTTCATTTGGCCGAAGAGGTCATCAATTCAAGGCATTGGATGCCTATTCTTTACTATAGCTCGATTTAAGTCTCGAAAGTCTATGCATAGTCATAAGGAACCGTCCTTGTCATCGACAAATATTACAAGAACATCCCAAGGTGAAATACTAGGTCGAATGTGTCCTATGTCCAATAGTTCCTTCAGCTGAATTTGTAATTCTTGAAGTTCCATAGTCGTCATTCTGTAGGGTGTTTTTGAAATTGGTCCTATACCAGGTTTTAATTCTATTGTGAGGTCAAGCTCCGTTTCAAGAAATAATCCTAGTCGTTCCTTTGGAAAAACATCAAAAATAGCACGACTTATTTCTTTTACTACATATACCTGACAAACTTTTCTTAGGCAATGCTTCATTTGCATTGCTAAGATGAAGCGTAAAGATACCTTCCTCTTAATACCCTGGATTTGGATTGATTCACCTTCACCATTTATGCCGAGAATTATTTTTCAATAACAGTTCACCCAAGCTTGATGAGCTTCCAACCAATCCATCCCTATGACCAGGTCATAAGTTCCTAGGGCTGTGACATATACTTTTAACTAGTTTAACAAACCCCTTGATCAACTTTGCATTCTTCAACACTTGATTCTACGCACTGGAGTTCCCCCGAAGAAATTTCTACCTGTTTGAAATCGTTTTGCTTGCTTGTTGCCAACTGTTAAAATTGGCAACTAGGGCCAAACTCCATGTGGATCACCTTTTTTATTGCTTCTGATATTTTTCCTAGATTTCTCTCATCGAGAGGTGTAGGATTGATCTAAAGATCATCCAATTCTGATAAGTATTTACAGACAAATTGTCAAGGTCAACTAGCAAACTTATGTAGGCTCAGAAGCCCAACAGTGACGTCTATTCACCTCAACGTTTGCATATAAATACAAGGAGCCTCCTCCTCATTTGGACAATTCATTCACTCATCTTCCCTCTCTCTCTCTCTCCTACACATAAAAGGAGCCTCTCTCTCTCTCTCACGTGTGGTTGAAAGGATGACGTCCTAGGGCAAGGAAGACACAGAAAAAAGAACACTAGGCCAGCAAGTTATCTCTTTGACCAGCGTTAACCAACCGTTGACCATCTAACAGTGCGGATTGGGTGTGGTTGCCTCTCCTAGGCAAGCTGCAATTTTTGGCACGAAAACCAAGCTGATCTGACCTCTGGTTTGACCAGTGTTGATTGCCCTAGTTTAGGGCTGCAAGTTGACTTCAGAAATCTGCAAATTGACTGTACTTTTGGGGCTGTTCAAGGGTTGTTTCTTCAGGTTGTTCAAGGACAAGTTGACCGGAAATTGACCAAGCATTTTAGAGGTCAATTTCAACTAGTTTGACCAAGTTTGACTTCGTTGATCTAGGGTTTGTTGCTGCTGATATAAAATTACAGAATTCAAATTTTGTACTATTTCTCTCTGCTGAACTATTGAAGATAAAAGAAGATTTGATCAAAGGGTTTCCCTGCATTGGTGTTTTTCCCTGGCTAGTTGCCACATCTTCTGTCTCTTGTCTTGGCTTGTTTTCTGTTGATCATTTAATGTTCTATCTGCACTTTACTTAATGTATATGTGATTGCTAATCTGTGGGTAATACGAAAAAAAATAAGTAAACTGCTCTAAGCATAGAACATACCATAATTTTTCATGGTATTAGAGTTGAGGTGAAGACAAAGCCCAAGCAAGAGCAAGAGCAATCACTAAAGAGAAGGCTGGCAAGGCTATCTTAAAGAAATCATGGGGTTCTCAACACACTTCCCTGCTGAAGACAAACTCCGTGAGAAGTCTAACTATCATGGATGGAAGATGTCTCTCGATCTAACATTAGAAGAACAGGAAGTGTTGGACCATGTGAGAGGCGGAATTGTTGAGCCTCCATCAAATGCATCCGCTGCTACTAGGAACAAATGGACCAAGGGAGAAGTCAAAGCAAGGAAGATCATCCGGGACTCTATCGACAAGCACTTGGTGGCCTGTGTTTCCGAACTGAACACCTCCAAGGAAATCTACGATAGACTAGTGAGTTTATTTAAAGTTAATGATGCAAATCAAGTCTTGTTTCTTAGAAATAAGCTGAAGGAAATTAAGAAGGGAAAAGATGAGAGTATGCAAGCATATTTCTTAAGGATCACCAAGATCAAGAACGATCTCCTATCTATTGGGGATGTAATTCCTGACAGGGAAATAACACTCACAACTCTTGGAGGATTGCCATCTGAATGGTATATATTCAGGACTACTCTTCTCAACAATAACGTAATTCTTGGATTTGAGGAATTAATGGCTCAATGCATTCAAGAAGAAATGAGGATGGAAGAGCAAGAAATGCCCATACTTAAAGGTCATCCCTCTGCCTTTTCTTCTCATACTAAAAGAAGAAACAATTCCGAGGTTAAATTCAAAGGAAAGGCTAGACCAAAGGGTCGAAGAAAAGGACGATGTTACAATTGCAATAAAACGGGTCACTATGCAAGGGAGTGCCCTGATAAAAGGCACTCACACTGAGACGACGATCAAAATCCTTCTCAAGGCAATCAAAGGAATGGCAAGTCAAATGGCAGAGGTAAAAGAAGTGCCGAAAATCAAGGAAGAGGACAACCATTCAAGAAGGCAAGAAATTTCAGGTATGAATCTAACACTGTTAACAATAAGCAAGATGAATATTATCTACCAGCAGCTCTATCTACTACTGCTCCCCCGGACTCGCTGGGAAATTGGCTTATTGATAGTGGTGCCTCAAGGCACTTCACTAGTTACAAAGAAGCTCTCTATAATCTAATAGAGAAGGAAACCAACTTGGAAATTGTTCTTGGAGATAATTCAAAATATCCCGTGAAAGGCATAGGAAATGTCACTCTTCAATTGAATCAGGGTAATACCATCCACTTACAAGATGTATTATATGTACCTGATCTCAAAAAAAAACTTGGTGTCAATTTCGGCAACGGAAGACAAAGGCTACAAAGTGGCCTTCAACGATGGCAAGGTATGTGTATGGAAAAAGAACTTTAAAGATGCTTTTACTCTTGGGTTTCAAGTTGATTCATTATATCATGTTAGAGGAAGTCCACTGGGTGTCATGTCTTGTGACACATCTCTTCAATCCGAACTATGGCATCGGAGGTTTTTTCACCTCCACTATAAAGCTCTACCCGATGTAAGAAAAATGGTGACTGGGATGCCCAAGTTCAGATTAGAGCAAGAAGGTGTATGTCCAGGATGTCTCGAAAGAAAGCTCAAAAGGGGACCATTCCCCTCAAGCCAAAGCAAGACCTCCGATATATTGCAGTTGGTTCACTCAGACATATTTGGTATGATGCCTGTGAACTCCTTGGGAGGATATTTATATTACCTCACTTTTACAAATGATTATTCTCGCAAGACTTGGATATACTTCTTGAAAAAGAAGGATGAAGTGTTCTCCTGGTTTCGGTACTTCAAAGCCTTGATCGAGAATCAAACCGAAAAGAAGATCAAGACCTTAAGGACTGATAATGGGATTGAATATGAATCCAATGAGCTTCATGACTTTTGCAAAGAGGCTGGCATTAAGAGGGAGACTACTACACCATATACTCCTGAGTAGAATGGTGTGGCGGAAAGGAAGAATCGTACAATTGTGGAAGTTGTCTGTGCTATGCTCCATGATCAAAGACTTCCGAAGTTTCCATGGGCTGAAGCTGCAAATACCGTCGTATATGTACAAAATCAATGCCCTCATCAAGCATTGGGTTCCAAGACTCCCGAAGAAATGTTCATTGGTAAGAAACCTGATGTATCTCATTTTAGAATTTTTGGAAGCCCTGTATATTTTCATGTGCCTAAAGAGAAAAGGAATAAATTGGGTGCATCTGGAAAGAAAGGAATCTTCGTGGGCTATAGCGAAAATACTAAGGGCTATAGAATCTATGTAGATAGTCAAAGGGAAGTCGATATTAGTCATGATGTCACCTTTGACGAAGATATGGCTCTTAGCAAAGTAGACAATCTTCCTACTTTAAGGGGATCTAAAGAAGCTGACACCGGGGAACCGAAGGAAAAAGAAGATGAGATGATGCCCGATGTGAAAGAACTTATGGATCCTATTGATCCTCCTCTGCAAGAGCCTTCCTCTTCTAGGAAGAAACCTTCATGGCTTAGGGGGGCACTTGATGATGCTAAAGGACACATTGTACCCAGAGGAACCTTCCGTGAAAGTAAGAAGCCGAACAGGTACCAGGGATACCTAACCATCATGAGCACGATCATCCAAAAAGAGCCTTCGTCATTCACAGATGTCATCAAACATCAAGTATGGAAGGATGCTATGACCGAGGAATATGAATCCATTATGAAAAACAATATGACCGAGGAATATGAATCCATTATGAAAAACAATGTTTGGGATGTGGTCCCCAGACCCCAGGACAAAGCAGCTGTCACTTCAAAATGGCTTTACAAGATAAAGCATGCAGTAGATGGAAGTGAGGAAAAGTATAAGGCTCATTTTGTCGCTCATGGCTTCTCCCAGAAGGAAGGTATAGACTATGACGAGATATTTGCACCTGTTTCCCAATATACCACCATTCGCTTGATCATAGCCCTTGCTGCTTCGCAAGGATGGAACCTACATCCAATGGATGTCAAGATTGCGTTCTTACATGGTTCGATCAAAGAGGAGGTCTATGTGGAGCAACCCAAAGGATTTGAGATTTATGATCGAGAATCTCATGTGTGCAGGTTGAAAAAGGCCCTCTATGGGCTAAAGCAAGCACCCCGAGCATGGTATGACAAGATCAATAGCTACTTGATGAAGCTGGGATTCACTAGGAGTGAATCCGACCCTAACCTTTACTTTAAGGTTATAAATGAAAAGCCTCTCATACTGGTGCTATATGTTGACAACCTCTTTATAACAGGTACAAACCCTCTCATTCACGAATGTAAGAGGGAGCTAGCTTCTAAGTTCGAGATGAAAGACCTAGGACTTATGTACTATTTCCTAGGACTGGAAGTCTGGCAGAAACCAAGAGAGATTTGCCTATCTCAACGAAAATATGTGGTGAAGATATTGGAGAGATTTGGCATGGTGGATTGCAAGCCCGTAACTACCCCGACGGATCTTGAATTCAAGAAGTTAAGCGGTAGTGCTACTGGACCTATTTTACGAAATGCTACCGAGTATCGTCAACTCATTGGAGCATTAATGTTATTGGTGAACTCCTGTCCAGATATATGCTTTGCAGTCAACATATGGTTGAGCCTCACCACTCACATTGGATTGGTGCAAAGAATCTATTGAGATATCTTCGTAGCACAATCACTCATGGGTTGAGATACATTGTCGGAGATGTAAGACTACTTGGGTATATTGATGTTCATTGGGCAAGCAGTGTGGTGGACTGAAAGAGCACATCCGAGTGATGTTTCTCTTTGGGATCTGCCTCGATATCCTGGATGAGCAGGAAGCAGAAGTCGGTGACTTTGAGCACCGCCGAGGCAGAGTACATTGCTACTAGCATGGCCTCCTGTGAGGCAGTCTGTTTGCGAAAGCTCTTCAGTGAGCTGTTTGGATTTACATTGGATACCATCGTGATCCTGTGTGACAACCAGAGCGAGATCTGTTTATCAGAGAATCCCGTATTTCATGATCACTCCAAGCATATTGATATCAGGTACCACTATATTCGAGATATGCTGCAGCAAGGAGCAATAAGGCTCCAACATATCGATACAGATGAACAGGTCACCGACATTTTGACAAAGCCCCTAGGAAAGGTCAAATTCCTAACTTTCCGATAACAACTTGGTGTCATTTAGAGACCCTCTTATGAGGGTTGAGTATGATGTATTGAGCTCTGGGAGCTCCAGGGGGCGCGGGGTACTTCTTGGAGCGACATGTGACCACAGAGTGACTCACCATCCCTTGGTGGTGCACTATGTACAAGGTAAAGGTTCAACCTTCCCCTGTGACACCCCGTGGCAACTGTGGAACAGGATGATTAGTTCTCCTGTGAGCCAGGATGATTCGTTCTCCGCGGTGACTGTGGAACAGGATGATTAGTTCTCCTATAGGCCGGGATGATTAGTTTTCCGTGGCATCCACTGGACATGATGATTCATTCTCCTGTGCACATGATGATTAGTTCTCCTGTCGAGGAATCCTAACCATACAGTCTGGGACTCGTGGGAAGTACCTCTCATCTGATCAATGAGCAGGAAAATGAGGATAGGAACCATAGTAGTACTATCGATGGACGCATTGCTGTATCTACTGTACTCCCTATGCTAGGATGACCTCCATTGATCTGGGATCAATGATACTAATCTGGTATTAGTGAGAGTGGTTCACACTCTAAGACTGACTTCGGGTCAATGGAGGATGGTATGATACATCCTCGATCATTTCTTCTTCTTCATAGTTTGAGCAAAGCAGAGTAGAGCAAAGCGGAGCAGAGTGGGGTCAAGTTGTACAGGACAGTGCATTTGAAGGATGGATAGCAGCGACGGTACGACGGATTGCAGATGAAGTTCTCCCTAGTTGAAAGGGAGTGTTAAAATTGGAAACTAGGGCCAAACTCCATGTGGATCACCTTATTTATGGCTTCTGATATTTTTCCTAGATTCCTCTCATCGAGACATGTAGGATTGATGTAAAGATCATCTGATTCCGATAAGTATTTATGAAGATATGAATTTATTTTGATTATGGACAAATTGTCAAGGTCGGCCAGCAAACTTATGTAGACTCAGAAGCCCAACAGTCATGTCTATTCACCCTCAACGTTTGCATATAAATACAAGGAGCCTCCTCCTCATCTGGACAATTCATTCACTCATATTCTCTCTCCCTCACACGTGTGGCTAAAAGGAAGACGTCATAGGGCAAGGAAGACGCAAAAAGGACACTAGGGCAGCAGGTCATCTCTTTGACCAGCGTTGACCAAGCGTTGACCATCCAGAAGTGTGGATTGGGTGTGGTTTCCTCTCCTAGGCAAGCTGTAATTTTTGGCACGAAAACTGAGCTGATCTGACCTCTGGTTTGACTGGTGTTGATTGCCCTAGTTTAGGGCTACAAGTTAACATCAGAAATCTGCAAATTGACTGTACTTTTGGGGCTGTTCAAGTGCTGTTTCTTCAAGCTATACGAAGACAAGTTGACCGGAAATTGACCAAGCATTTTAGAGGTCAATTTCAACTAGTTTGACCAAGTTTGACTTCGCTGATCTAGGGTTTGTTGTCGCTAATATAAAATTATAGAATTCAGATTTTGTACTATTTCTCTCTGCTGAACTATTGAAGATAAAAGAAGATTTGATCAAAGGGTTTCCCTGCATTGGTGTTTTTCCCTGGCTAGCCGCCACATCTTGTGTCTCTTGTCTTGGCTTGCTTTCTGTTGATCATTTAATGTTCTATCTGCACTTTACTTAATGTATATGTGATTGTTAATCTGTGGGTAATAAGAAGAAAAATAAGTAAACTACTCTAAGCATAGAACATACCATAATTTAACACCAACCTACATTTCTCTAATGCATATGAAGAAATGAAAGTATTAGTAGCTCCAATATCAAATAAGATTTTGAGTTTTATGTTGTTAATAGTACCTGAGGACTCCACTACAATGGACTGATGTTCTACCTGGTTGTTGTTGACTACTGCATGGATTCTATGATTTCCTTTGGTTTTTAATGATGGTTCTTTTCCTTCCCTATGTATCACACTTGACGAAGCCTCTAGGCAATAACGTTGAAAATGAGGTCCTCCACATCCCCAACAATTAAACATGGGATGATTCCCCTATCGCATACTGTGAGTTTCTTAAAAATGAGCTTTGTCCTCTTGTGTTGCTTCCTCTTGTGCTTCTTCCTCTATTATTAGTTCCACGAGAGTTCCACTGACTTACATTAGATCTTGATGATTCTATAGATATAGCATTAGCTGCAATGGGAGCCCTTGGTCCTACTCCTCTTGGAGTAAATCTATTACCATAAGGAGGTGTTCTCGAACTACTCCCCTTGAAGAAGTTTCGGGGAGTCTTCCTCAGAAATCCTAGTTGTGGGAGTCTTGCTAGCCTAACATCCCTTTTGATCCCTAGATGCTCCTCTGCATAGCGAGCACATTCAACTGCCTCTGTTATTGATGACGGCCTCCATATTCTAACCATGGCCTTAATTCAAGGATTTAATCCATACATGAAACATTCAACTTGGCGTTCATCTGTATCTAGATAGGGAACGTATTTTACAAGTTCCATAAACCTCATCTCATATTCTTCCACTGTTTTGTTATCTTGGACTAACATGTGAAAAGCTCTAACTTGCTACTCTTGAAATTATGGTGGCAAGTACTTTTTGCATAATCTTTCCTTGAACAACTCCCAAGGAATGTTGTCTGATGTGAGATGCAATTATTTTTCTAGATTTCCTCACCAAACCAAAGCACTTTCTCTTAGCTGAAATATAGTGATCTTTGTCATGGAGGTAGAAGAATAGTCTCTTAGCCCAAAACACCTTATCATTCCTTCCAACCATGCTTCAACATCCTCTCTAACTCGTCCACCTGAAAATTCCGAAAGCTTAATCTTTTGTAGTTCCCTAGAAATATCTTCATGAGGTTGTCTATACTCTAACCCTTTGGACCCCTTTGCGTTTCCTTCCTCAAGGTGAGGTCGTTCTTCCTTGGCACTGGCTATCGATGACCCTTTTATTGTTTCCAATATTGCTTCCAATGAGCACATTATAATAGTACCTCAGACGTTAAAGCAATTGGTGTTGATGGCGGTGCTGGTGGTGGCGACGCTACAAGTCAGCGTCGACGTTGATATGTCTCTACCATCACAGTTTTTTCTTGGTCACCCAATATGCTTATGAGTATTTGAGGTACAATTTAGATTAACAAATACAACTTTGTAAATTCGAGCTCACATGATATGCAAGCTTCTTGACTGAACTGTGGAGCGAGCTATAGGCTTGTATATATAGTGGTATGTCCATCCTAAATGAGCTGACATGAATCATGAAGAGATGTGTCTTTGTATTTAGGCTGACATGATAGGATTCTTTCAACAGCGAGGAGACTTTGACTTGATGAAGAGTCTTCACAAATTGACTTTGACAATAACCTAAAGCCTACAATGGAGGCTTAACCTATATATTTGACCCAAGCATGAAACCCATGCTTTAACAAGTCAATCAAAATGATAATAAAGTTCTTTTTGCTTTTCTTTTGACAAATATGACATTTTAACTTTAAGTACAATTATGAAGACAGAACCTAGTTACATTCTTCAATGTGCAGGAGACCTACTGGGTGATAA
This sequence comes from Pinus taeda, assembly GCA_000404065.3. Taxonomy (NCBI): domain Eukaryota; kingdom Viridiplantae; phylum Streptophyta; class Pinopsida; order Pinales; family Pinaceae; genus Pinus; species Pinus taeda. The sequence goes on from APFE030967285.1 coordinate 14,005, forward strand.
TGGTCAACCATCACTTGCTGACATTCAAGACATTTTGCAACAAATTGGACAATATCGTGTTTCATGCCTGCCCAAAAGAAGAGTTTATTTGTATTAGCATACATTCTCTTTACACCAGGATGTGCACAATACAATGCTTTGTGGGCTTCCTTAAGGATGGTGTTTCAAAGATCCCCACCATTGGGAATGTACATCCTTCCATGGAATTACAAAATTCCATCATCTTGTAGTTCATATCCCTCAAACTTAGGCTCTTTTGGATTTTTACTATCAAGCTCGGATCTCACTTTTAAATACCAAATGTCTCTCAAGAGATGTTTTAGTACTTTCTTTCTTAAGTCTACCTTGATAGGTATGAGGGAAAATATCCATGGTCCTCTACTTAAAGCATCTGCCACTACATTCTCTTTTCCTCTAAAGTATGGAATTCCAAAGTCATACTCACTTAAAGTTTCACTCCATCGTCATTGCCTAGCATTCAAGTCTCTTTGAGTAAACAAATATTGTAAACTTTGGTGGTCGCTTTTGAGCATAAAGTTTCTCCCTACTAGATAGTGTCTCCCTACTGGACATTTGTTGCACTTTTGGACAGTTTCACTTCAAAATTGATTTCTGACATAATCTTGATGAATTTTAAAAAAGTGAAAGAGGTTTTTGTCAAACAAAAGATAAATTATAATAACCTCCTTCAGTTATTTTAACAGGTGTCATAGATTGGAAGATTCGAATGAATCTTTACAACTTATTTTTCATATTTTGTCATTTCCTGTTTCAATCATGATTTTTTGGTGTGGATTCCAAAGAGCTAGAGAACAATTTTCGAAAATTGAGAGAGGTTTCTCTCAAGAACAAGTTCATCAACAAAAACCTCCTTCAGTTTTGTAACATCTGTCATGAATCAAGAGATGTGATCTAATCTTTGATCCCTATTTTCCAGAAATGCAGCCCCTATTCCTAGAAAGCAGTTCCAAATTTAATGTAACTCGTTCTATCTTTGGAAAAATGGTTGAGCTCGATGCCCTAAGTCCAGGGATGAGCTAATTGTATATATGTCATGAATTTCAAGGTGCAAAAGGTCAGTTCGTCAAGTTTGAGAAGAAAGAACACTGTGTGTATAGTATTTTATTGATTTTCCAGTGAATGAAAGGACAGAAGCCAAATTTTACGAGGATTCTTGTGGTAGTTGCTTTCGAGATGTGCTTCTTGGTTTTGTAAGTTATCTTCTATTATCAATCATGCTTTGGAATGTGTCTTCTTGTTTAGTTGAACAAAGATATTGACTCAAAATTCGCTTAAAAAAATTGCTATGATTCAGTTTCCTAAACATTTATGTTTTCTGCTAGAATGACATTTAGAATTCATCATGTTGTTTGATGCTCTGTATGTCATTTTCCACTTATCTTCTACTCACCCTCCTACACCGAATTTGACTAAATACTCCAAAAATACTACCTACCTTGCCCCTATAGAAGATTCCTCTGTTGGACACAAATTGTCATTGATGTCAATATGGCAATATTCGAGGAGCAAACAAAGCCAAGAGGAGCAGACCAGGCCAGAGGAGCAAACGGAGGAGCCATATATTATATATATTATATATATATATATATATATATATATATATATATATGCCATATATATGCCAAAGAAGAGGAGCACACAGAGCCATCGGAAGAGAAGAGCCATTGGAAGCGGGCGTTATAGTGTGTCATGCGGCCCCTTTATGATCGCTGATAGCGATTACCGCATCGGGAAATTGGAGCGGAGGTAATACAGTGTAAGGCCCTGACCATATGCGACTTGCAATCGCCGATAGCGATATCGCATAGGGCCTGACTCTGTGCAACTTGCGATCGCCGATAGCGATATAGCATTGGACCTCCGCCAAGGGCAACCCCCGATTGCGATGAACGGTTGCGGACCCCATGAGAATATCAACTGCTGTTTAATACCATATCGCGTCCGCAGGAGGATCGGCCCATCGGCCATCGGCGATGTCATGAGGTCACTATATAAAGAACTCCGGGAAGCCGCAATTGCCGATTGCGATAATGTTGGGGAGGAGCGGACCCGATGTCGTTTAAATGTGGGTGTAATATTTCCTGAAGTCCGCCCCTTCAATCTTTTCGACTGTTTCGCACATATTTCTTATGTAATCGAGTTTTTTTTTTTGGGTTGCACGGGGCTTTTGGGCCGAAAGGCCTATGATAACTGTTCTGATGAATTAGAAGGTTGAGTGTTAGTTACATGGGGTGTATCAAGGCGATGGAGATTGTGATTGGAGCATAACATGTCCATTAAACGAAACAATCTCGGTGGATGCCTGTTATCATTAAAAAAAAAACGGGCTTGCGTTACAGTTTTAACACACAGTGACCGTAAAGCCAAGAAGTTGAATGGAAAAAGCCAGCATAGAGGAAGCCACAGCGACCAAGGAGGGAAGTTGAAAGATCAAGCGAGACAGAGGAAACGACAGCGACCGAGGAGGAAGCCAAAGAGGCGGTGGAAAGCGGAAACGAATGGACAAAGGCATGGGAATGTATAAAACAGTAAAAGCAGAGAACTGTTTGTGATGTTGTTGTTGTGAAGACCCAGAGTGTGAGGTAGCAGAAGCAGTAGAGGCAAAAGAGGCAGCAGAAGCAGCGGAGGCTGTAGAGGCAGCAGAAGCAGCAAAGGTAGGAGAGTAGGAGTGAGAGAACCTCAGCTGAATAGACTGTTACAGCATACCAGTTTATACCAAGGTTGGGTTGGAGCCCAAGAGGTTGGAGCCTCAAAATTGAACAGGACTGAAGTCATTGGGGGTAGGTGCTCCTAGTGCAGAACCACTGCAAAACAGAGTTGGTGCTCTGGAGGTTGGAGCCTCACTGAAGTCCAAGTTGGAGCTTGGTAACTATTCACAATCAGATTTATACTTATATTGTATTTATTTCATTGCACTGTCTTGAGTTTTAATAAAAGCATTCATTCCAGTTGTTGACTTTTGTGTTTTGTGTATACATATACATATCTATATATGGTTTTCTCTTCATCCTTTCACTGGAAAAGAATCAGCTTTTATGACCGTATTGCCCAATGGATCTATCTTCTTTCCTGCTAGCAAACCATTAAAATTTGTATCCCTCTAAGCACCATACCTAGCCTAAGATCTAAGTGACTAAATTGGATAGAGAGAACCCTCTTTGAAGTTGGAAGGGCTACATTCCAAGCTTCCAAGTGGTTTGTCATTACCTTTGGGTTCCTCTTCTCAACCTAGAGGAATTACAGAGAGCTAACACATAACAATTGAAACCAAATTCTTCTTCAGACCCAGAACATACATGACATCTTTTAATGTGAGAGTTGAACTAGACTCCCTGTGAAAAGTAACAGTATTGATGTTGGTCGCGCTATACCTTCCATCATCTTGCATTTCAATGTGCATCTGGAGGTCCTTCTCCTCCAAGTCACTGAAGAATTCTTTGTTTCCAGTCATATGGAATGAGGCTCCACTATCTAGATACCACACAATCCCCATCACCGATGTCACAATGCAAGTAATGAGGGTGAAATTCAATTCCAATTGTGAAGCAAGAGCTTCAGCTTCCACTCCTCCTAAGGGCTTCTTGTTGGCCTTCTTGTGTGGACACTTCGTGGCATAATGTCCTAGCTCGTGACAGTGAAAACATTTAATCTTCGACAAGCCCTTCTTCTTGCCTACTTGACTAGAATCTGATTTGGAATGGGATGACTTCCCTTTCCCTTTCTTCGCCTTTCAAGCCAAGGCATAGTTTTCCTCATCATCATGCTTGGATGAGGATCCATCTCTGGTGCTCCGCCGAATCTCTTTTTGCACCAAGTCAGACCACAAACACCGCACTCAGGTAGCTTCTCCCTCCTATTTACCGAATCCTGGTAGTTGTGCCAGCGCTTGGGAAGACCTATAAGTGCTAAGTTGACCAGATCATCTTCAGCAACTGTAACACCAACACTTCCAAGCTCAACTCTGAACTTGATCAAGTACTTTGGTATTGTGTCGCCCTTCTCCATCTTGATTTTCCCGAGGTTGTCCTTCAATGCCAGCTTCCTGTGGTCACTATTGTTCTAAAACAAGTTTGTCAAGGCCTTCTACATTGCATATGGAGTCTCCTTCCCGTGGAGGTTTGAGACAATATGATCTCAAACTCCTTCTAGTACGATCCTTCTTGCCTTTGCAACGCATTTCCTCCACTTTGTCAAATCTTGAGCATCTGTTATTGGAGACTTAGGAATATCAGTGTCTATGAATTCCTTTAGCGCATTGTCTTCCAACATTGCCTCCACCCTGTCCTTCTAAACAATATAGTTCGAACTACCCTTAACGTCATATTCGAGTCTCAATCCGTAGAACGACATCTTGTTGGCTCTGAAGAATGAACCGCAAATTCGATTTCTCCTACAAAATACAAACTCGTATTCTCCTCTTCTAGAGTAATTTTTGCTCTAATACCACGTAGAAATTCCTTGTAGATTCAAACTACTAATTGTAATTGACTAAAACAATAGACTTGAATCTACTCTACTCATCAACGGAAACAACTAAACGATCACGAAATCACAAAGCATACAAGAGAGAATTCAATCAACACATTACACAATGATTTCTTGGGGAAAGCCACAGCTAAAAAACCCTACTATCTGTATATTGCATTAGTCAGAAAATATGAGAAGATTACAATGCTTTGCTCAAGCCCGAGCAACCTCTACACTATCTCTATTTGTCTCATTGCTTCCTAGACAAGTCTTGGCCAATACTTGACCAATTTTCTGCTTGCCCAAGTCCCTATTTCCTTGCGTTGTTTCCTTGGGAATTAGCCCCCTAATAATTAGGGAAATTCCTCAATATGAATTGTGCAATTCTCATAGGCCTTCGTCTGACTACATGCACCACCTGTACAATTCGGATGATTATACAACTTATAGTACATTGTCCCTGAACTCGAATCTCAACTAGGTAACTCTCAGATCTTACATGCATGAGTCATTTATGAATGAATCATCAGTTAACTACTTGAACAAATGAAGTAGCACCTCACTGTCTGACCTCTTACTAGTTCCTCCATCAGTTGGAACTAGTTTAGCTGACTTTAACTCAGTTAAACTGAATTAATTTATTACAACTCAAAATAAACTCAACCAGGTCTCCTATAAAGTAGGAGACGCTCTACATGACTCAAGTTAGACCCTCAATTCGAATTAATAGAGCCAACTAAGTCAAATTAACTTAGTTAACTCGTACAAGTTGTCTTGTGATGTGGAAATACAATTTTATTCCTAATTTAATTCAAGGACAAAATTAAATCAAGATTTTCTTGTTGCAATTTCAACAAGGAAACATGTTGACAAGATATATTCCTAAACCCTAACCTCAAGAATCCTCTCAGCCCGCTAGAGAGCATATCACGTTACTTTTCAACCAAGAAAGACATATAATTGAGTCTCTCTTGTGAATAGGCCTTTGGAATCACTCCTTATTTCCTATTTGATCCATTCATCTAGTGATTCCCCTTATACTGGGTCTCCCCCCATCAGTGAAAGCCCGTAAAGAGCAGGGAGATTTCGCTGAGGTGACAGTGGGATATTGCTCCAATGTTGCCCTTGACCTAGTAGTTGCTCTATAGGATACCCTCCTAGGACCCCTGATAGTTTGAGCAGTAACAATACACACATCAAGAACCCCAATCGTGTGAGTTAGGTATTTACTTAGTATTTCAATAATGAATCCATTTACCCTATACTTGGATATTATTCATAATCAGTTGGAATATATATTAGTGCAGTACATGTGATGCATGCATATGTAGTTATCATATGCATGTTTCATATGCATGCTAATATTCCTATGTTCCCTATAATCTCACTTCCCTCCACTCATTACAAGCCCTCTTCACATTCTCCCCATCTGGGTCCACATTTGTCCATTGGGTTCACAAGGTGTTAGCCTCCCCCTCCCTTTGTCCATGCCTTGGGTCGGACCTCGTACGATGCCCCGAAGGTTGATGCAACTAAAATGAAAGATAAAAGCATAATATGGCCACATATAATATGAAATGTACCACAAAATGCAAAAGATGGTCGAGACAATAAAATTTAGTACATAGGCAAAAGCCAAGCATGAGCTCTACCCCTTATTATTATGGCCATCTCCCTGGTTCCTAGGGCCCCTATGAGTGCCCCTCTCATCATTAAGGAACCCATGATTGACCTAACCCCTAGCGGGCGATGAACTGCCCCACCTTAATGGGGGTAATCACTGCTACACCTTACACATCATGCTCTCATCTTGTAGATCCCCAAGCAGTAAAATGAGGAAAATCAAAGGTAAAAGGCATATGGAGAAGGATGGAAAAAAAAAAAGGTCGAGGGAACTCATGTACCACGATTGCTCCCTCCTACATTCATACACCTAAGGTATGGACTTTCCTCATCATAGTTTCCCTTGTACCATGGCATGTGGCTTGAAGCCTTCCCTCTTGACCCCACTCTGTTCCATCACTATTTCACATGACACCTGCCATTTGATGGATGTACCATGGACCTCTCACTCCATTGGAGGTTGAAACCACCTAATAGGGTCCTCCATTAACCTCTCATGTTAAGGAAGGTAACACCTGTACATGTTCAAAGCCTATTTGGATTGGCATGCCACTACGAAGTGTCCACTTTTGCCCCTGATTAGCAAGCTTATTTACTCAACTACACTAATGAATTATTGTACTGGAGGGTGAGGAGACGCATTGGATCTAATGCAAGATTGCTGGTGGGTTTTTGTCTTGGATTTGGCCTCCCTATACGGGATCCAAGCCCTCCAGAGGGTCATAATGACAATTGTAGGGTGAGCGTTGAGAGCCATGGGCCTCCCACCATGCAGAGCATTGATTGCCACACCATGGCCTTCTTCAACACCACCATATTGCTTGTTTGTGCCCTAGTTATACAGAGATGATGATGCACTTCGAATATGTTTCCCAACCGGCTACACATTGCACCCAACACTTGGTAGTTAATCCAGGGCCCAAAGGAGGTTCTGTCTTTCCCGGGGAGACATGGGAGGGCATGTGTTGCCTTCTACCCTTCATTGATGGAGCATTGACTTGATCTTGAGCCACTTGGAGACCCATCGGACCCATTTGGAGCCCAAACAGGGGTTTGGAGATGTTTTGCAGCGTTTGGGGGGCATCCCCCTCTTATTCATCACTTTTGAGGCCCTCACCATCATCCTCAACACATAAGGCCTCAACACTAGCATTGGAGAGCACTTCGCATGAGCTAAAGGAGAAATAAAATAATAATTAATGTTAAAGCTATCTTGGTTGGCTTGTAACCAAGGGTTTGCTACGTCATTTGACACATTAGGGACTTGCACTTTAGAAATTCAAACTCATAAGACTTGTATAAATAAGAGTGTTATTCTCTCATTTGCACTCATCACAATTGTTATTTTTGATTTCTCGTTAGAGAATTTCAGACCTACAATTAGAGGTGGAATTTGGACGAACTTAATGCATTTTGATGTTTGGAAATTTTCGCTCTCTCTCTTGGAGCTTCTCTTTGGCATTCTTGTGGATGGATATATTCTTCATTGCCTTATAAGTGTTATTTAATGCTATATTTCTGATTTTATAAATGTCTAACACATGAAATATTGTCTTATGGACTATAATGTGCCCTAATTAATTAAATTTGTTAGAATATTGAAGCTATTAGAGATTTTGCATGTGTTACTCATGGATAATGAATGAATGAATTTTACTAGAGGTTATGTTGCACTTTGCACCCTCGAAACTCCACTAATAATTACCATCGAAGTATAAAAATCCAGAAGTGTTGTGCAGTTGCTTCACTGGGGCTAGCGAAGTGGCTTCTAGGTCTCCTTGAAGAGCGAATTGCCAAATCAAGATCATTTTTTACTCCCATTCTCCCAATTTTCAGGCACTGTTCCTAAATCCTTGCCGATCACTCTTGATTAAATAAATCATCCTTCTTTTCAACTCTTCGTCACATCTTTTCCTCGTCCCTTTAAGGATAAGGAGGCATCCCTAGGGCTTAATGTGAATTACATTAGAGAAGACCTTTTGCTAAACCGTTTGGACAACCTTCTATGCCGGTGTTTCCTCTAGCTCTCCTCCATATTTGAAGCAATTCTCATGATGGATTCTCCACAAAATTTGATGCCCTAGTCATTGCATCAAGAGGGAACCCTAGGTGCTAATCCTTCAACTTGGTAATTCTTTGAAGGTTGGTAATTTACTAGTTGTCGAAGCATGTCATTCATAACCTTTTCTCTTGTTTACCTTGACCTTGGATGAACTCTTATCTCGTCAAATATTTTTGAGCCTAGGTGTCATGTAGTCTTCCTTTCAAGGGGTTTTTCTTGGAAAGTCTTCCTAGCTTCTCCCAAAACTCGCACTTTCATTGAACCTTCCCTTTGAATGAACCACCTTGCCTCACTTCAAACCCATCCTAGATAATCAATCGCAAGTGAGGATTACTAGGACTCTTTCGGTCGGCGAAAATCCAAGAAGAGAAGGGCACTTAGGTTGTGGTGACAGTGAGCCTTTGTCCAAGGTGTTGTTGTGCCCTCTAGCTTTTGCCTCTCCACAAGGCCTGCTAGATTGTACAACAATAGTATGTTAATCATTATTGTATCTAAGTGAACGAAGCTTGAATGAAATGGACAAATTAACACTTCATATAAGGCTTCTCTTCCAAAACTGGGGCCTTAGTCACGTAATGGTGTTACCTCCCTAGGTAAGAGTGGTTAATAGACGATCCTATTAGGTGTTCCCAACCCCCAAGGGGAAGTGACATGTCCTTGGTCCACCGTTCAATCGATAGGTACCATGTGAATAATGGTGGAACAGAGTGGAAGAGACTTCATGGCCAAGTGCCATGGTCAAAGGGACCGGCTAGAGTACCTCATCCTTGGTGTATAGATGTGAGGAAGGAGCAATCGTAGATGCATGAGTTACCTCGGCCTTTGTTTTTCCACCCCTCTAAATGCCTTACCACTCATAGCTCAAGAATTGAGAGCTTGTTTTGTATAATGTATAACAGTTATTACCCCTTTAAGGATGAAGCAATTCATCGCCCATCAGGGGTTGGGAGATGCAAGTGCCCTTTGTCATCTATGAGATAGGGCAACATTGGCCTAGGAACCAGGTGATGGCCATATGAATGAGGTAGAGCTCATGTTTAGCTTTCTTCCATGTGCTAATTTGAATGTCCCGACCATCTCCTACATTTTGATTTTTCTTTTGTTTTACTTGTGGCCATTATATTTTCTTTTTGTTTCTTTTAGATGCATCAACCTCCCAGTCTACATTTCTAGACCCTACCCAGGTATGAGGATGTGCGAGTGCCAAATACCAATGAACTAGAGATCAATTGAAACTGAACAATGGGCATGGAATAGGGGCTTGTAATGTGAGATGGACAGTGGTAAGTATGGAATAGGGGGAGATGGGGCTACACTATCTCGATCATAGCTACACAAGTATTGCCCCTTCCTAAATCCATGGGCCATTAGGGAAGGTCTCATTGGACTAAAGATTGAAAATTAACTCCCCATTTAAGGTGAAGGAACAAGATCACGGCCAATACCCTTCTTTCTTCCAAGTTACCCCATAATCCATGAAAAAATGCCCAGATACAAACAACCATTAGCACCCGATTGCAAAATGAATAAAGTACCTTTTGATCATAAGTCAACCTTCCAGCATCTGCTCTTAGCAAATGGGCGAGGAACATATAACTGATGCAAGTGGTGGAGATATGAATGGCACATCATCATTGGTTGCTTGTGGCTATCAAGGGTTGTTGACTATTGGTTGGAAGAGATGAATAGGAGAAAAGGTTCTCCTAGCAGTCACCCACTTTTGGTGGGTAACAAGCCCATTACAATCCCTAGAAAATGTCCCAATTTAGGTCAAACCCTTTCACTAGAATACTTGGGCTAAGGCTTTTTCCTCTCAATCCTCTCTGCCCAAATACAAACACTATGGAAGTCCTTTGACCATGGACAACCCTTGTTGTGGTCTCCCAAGCACCACAAACTTCTCTTAATTGTGCCCACGTCTGCTCCTTTAGGCCTCTAGTCTTCACTAACAACTGATGCAATCTCCTTTAGCCTTCAACACCCTTTTTCTTCCACTGTCAATCCTATGCCAACCTTGTTGTAGTAATTATCAGGCCCCAACCTGCTCCCTTAGGCCGTTGCCCCCCTTTCCTAGCCTTCAACAAACTTCTTGTCGGCCTACACCCTTTCTTGAAGTTGGCCTTAACCATAGGTTGTAGCCCTTTTATTTTGACTTTCGACCAACCCTTAGGGTCTACAACCTTCCCTAAGACATCAACCCTCTCCTTCATTGATCCTTCCTCGGCCTACTAGCTAGGTCTCTTCTAGCGCTCCCTTGGCCCTTTTACTTGGAAATAGTAAACACAAAACCAAAAGCCCTTCCCACCATAGAAAATATGCCCTCTGAAATCCTTGCTACCCTAGTTGTAGGTCTGTGACTTCCTTAGTCAATTTTACTGCTCAATCAAGAAGAAATGCATTACATCTTGTCCATATGAGTTGCTCTTTATGTCTTCCCATTGGCCTCTTATTTATACTTGACCACTGGTCCCTTTGGAAGCCCCATTTTCCTTCAACAAACCTACAACATGAAACTCAACATTAAATTAGAATATTAAATTCAGTACAAATCCCACTCACTTTGGGTACAAAACCCACAACTTTGGTGCAAAGCCCTTACACTCATAAAATTATAGTTTATGTGTGTTTCTCTCTCACAAGCCTAACACTAAGGGAATGTGAGAGTATCGCCCGATGCTACTCAATTTCAACATGCCCTCTTAGTGAGGGAGGTACTTCCATTACTTGGAATCCTTTCTATTTCCCATACTAGAACACAGTCCTCTTCCACAACTGCTCTCCAACATTCATCATAAGTTTCATCTTTCGTCACAGAAGCATAACATGTTGCAAGAACAAAACCCGTCTTGGAAGTTTCCTTGCTACTAGAAGCCTCCTACTTCTTTTCCTGATAGGCCTTTAAGACATTCCATGGGTCCTTCTTGTCAATTATTGAAGTCTCCTTTCTTCTCTTTAATGATGCACCCTTCTAAGGTTATTGACTCTGCTTTTGAATCGATGAACTCCCTCTAAGTCTATCAAATGTTCTTCTTTCCTTAGTTAACATGTTTTCCCTTTATCCTGTACAGAGCATTCTCTATGACTCCAAGAACTACTCCAGGGCTAGAGTTAGATCCACTAGGCTTGAGCATCACTTTTCCATTCCAGATTAGAACATCAAACCCCTTCTCCTCAATTGTTGAGACTGAAAGCATGTAGCATCTAAGATTCAGTACCCAATGTACAGCTTGGACTCGAATCAATCCACCTAACTCCATCCTGAATGGTACAATCCCAGTTCCTCTGACCGCACACTGACTCTCATCACCAATATTCGCATGTAGTTTAGAGTCCCACAAGCTCTCAAACGCTTCTCGTGTTCCTATCATATGCTTTGAGGCCCTACTATCTAGGAACCAAGTACCTTCAAGAATGATACTCTCGAAGAAATGAGAGATAAGAGAAAATTCCTTATTGATTGTAGTTGGAGAAATCATCTCAAGTTTCTTTTGTTTCCCTCTTTTCTTCTTATGCAGACAAGTACTTGCATAATGACCAAACTCATCACATGCAAAGCATTTCAATTTGCTCAATTCCTTCTTGTTGCCATTGTTGAACTTCCCTTTTTCCTTTTTCATCTTACTAGCAAGGGCAACGTTCTCCTCATTAGGACTTTTCTGTTGAAGATCCTCGTCCCATAGTTCCTCCTAGATGAAATCATCACATAACCTGTTCCAATTTCAAAGTTTCTCCCATGATACTACTCCTCCAATGAATGGCTTTCACTGCTCTGAGAATCCCTTTAATGCAATCCTCACCAACTCTGATTCTTCCACGGTCTCCCCTATAGCTACAAACACATCATGAACTTGCGAAATCATGTAAGATAGGAAGTCACGTTCTCTGAACTTGTCATCTTGATGTCCCTGAGCTTCTCTTTGAATACCATCTTTCGGTTTTCATTCTTGTTCTTCAACAATGTTTTTAGAGCTTCACACATGTCCCATGCAGTGTATTTTCCAATAAGGTGAGGTATCAAATCATCTTTAACTCAAGGATGATCAACTTGGCCTTTGCATCTGCTTTGTTATACAAAGCCAAAGTTGTCACATCAGTTGGTGCCTTGATCTGGGTGTTGGATGTTAAAATTTAGAATTTTAGGGATGAATTTCTTGTAGAATAAATCATATGCTTTTCCAAAAATAGTAAGTCACATCTCAATTTGAAAGTGACTTTCCAAAAATAGAAAGTCATGTCTAAATGATCACAGATAATCTCGACATATGGAATCCACTTTAAAATCAAATCAATCATGATTATACAAGTCAAAAATTCATATATTTATCATTACTAGTATTATTATTATTATGATACTATTATTTATAAAATAGTCTAAAGTCATTCACCTTCAATGGATTAATAAAAACAAATTCGCTCATAGAACAAGTAAATTAAATTGAGAATATCCTACTTGAAATCAAACCTCTCTCTTGGAATAAAATAGTAACTCCACATGTATAAGAATGTGACTCTCTCTCACTATTTCAATGTATGACAAAAGTGGAACTCCTTATTAAATGCACTTGTAACTCCCTCATTCAATTTGATTTGTAAATCTCACCAAATATTCTCTCATGTCTAAGTGTAACTCTCTCTCTCTCTCTCCATAATTTGAATTGTAACTCCTCAAGACAAGTGTACCTCTCTATCTATTCTAGGGATGAGTCACACTTCTCCTCAAGTAACTCCTCCCTCATGGCATTCAATTCTCCTATTATTGGCTCAAGGCACGATTCATTTTGTAACTCCTCTCCTTTCTCATCTATTTAAGCAAGAGCAAGTGAGAGTTGAGAGTAGCATGTTCATTGTGAAGAAGGAAAGCAAGTGTTGAGTGTGAGCTAGAGAAGTGCAAGATGTTGAACATCATGTTGCCCCAAGAGGAACATTCATAGAAAGTAAGAAGCCAAGTCGGTTTCAAGGATATGTTGTTGACATGAGCAAAATCATTTGGGCAAAGCCATCCACCTTTGAAGAAGCTGCAAAAGAACAAGTCTGGAAAGATGCAATGACTGAAGAATATGAGTCCATCATCCAAAATGATGTCTGAGTAGTGGTTCCTAGACCTCAAGGTAAATTTGTTGTCACTTCCAAATGGTTGTTTAAGATTAAACATGGTGCAGACGTTAGTATTGAAAAATATATGGCTAGATTTGTAGCTAGAGGTTTCTCTCAGAAAGAGGGAATAGATTATGATGGGATTTTTGCACTTGTAGCTCAATATACTACCATTTGATCTGTTTTTGCCTTAGTTGCTAGCCAGGGATGGACTCTTCACCAAATGAACGTGAAAATTGCTTTCTTGCATGGCTTCTTCAAGGAAGAGGTATTTGTGGAACAACCACGAGGCTTTGAAGAGCACGACAGTGAAACTCATGTTTGCAGACTAAAGAAAGCCTTATATGGGCTGAAGCAAGCTCCAAGAGCTTGCTATGCTCGCATTGATAGGTACCTGATAAAGCTTGGTTCACAAGAAGCAGTGCATACCCAAACCTCTACTTCAAGATAATCCAATGTATACCTTTGATTTTGGTATTGTATGATGATGATTTATTCTTGACAGGAAGAGAGCCTCTTATCCTCTAGTGTAAGAGGAGTTAGCTTCTGGATTTGAAATGAAAGACCTTGGTTTGATGTGTTACTTTCTAGGTCTAGAGGTCTAACAAAGACCTGGTAAAATTTATCTTTCTCAAGGAAAATATGTTGTTAAGCTTCTTGAAAGATTTGTTATGGTAGAATGTAAGTCCATGCATACAAAATGAACTTTAAGAAATTATGTGGAAAAGTTGCAGGACCTAATCTAGCAAATCCCACACAATATAGATAGCTCATTGGTGCTTTGATGTTTTTGGTAAACACTAGACCTAACATATGCTCTGTTGTAAACACTTTAAGTCAACATATGATTAATCCCTTTCATGCCCACTAGATTGTTGCAAAACATATACTCAAATACTTGCATGGAACTATCAATCTAGGATTGAAATACACTGCTAAAAATATAAGACTTCATGGATATATTGATGCTAATTGGGCTGGTAAATCCGTTGATAGAAAGAGCACTTTTGGGTGTTGCTTTAGCTTGGGATCTACCATGATCTCTTGGATGAGACGAAAGAAGTTTGTTGCACTAAGTACAACTGAAGTTGAGTACATTGCTGCTAGCATGGCTAGTTGTGAGACAGTTTGGATGAGAAAGATTTTTGGGGAAATGTTTGAGCATGTTCTAGACATAATAGTTATCTATTGTGACAATAAGAGGGGGATTTGTCTTACAGAAAATCTTGTGTTTCATGATAAGTCCAAGCATATTGAGATCAAGTATCACTATATCTTGGATATGGTGCAGAGAGGAGCAGTCGGGCTCCATCACATCTCCACTGATGATCAGATTGCTGACATCTTACCAAGCCTTTACTGAAAGGAAAGTTTTTGGTTTTTAGCGAGCGACTTGGACTTATGGACATGACCCTTCTAGGAAGCAGTCACAGCTGATCAAGAACAATGAGCTACCTTTCCCCCTATTAGAGTTCACACAATTAGGGAATGATGCCAGACAGCTCCTAAGGATGACAAACCTCTTGTGTAGTGTGTGCCACAAGAGTAAACCAAAATATGCATCTAACCCACAGTGTGGGACGTGGGAAGAGCCACCTATCTAGCTGATAGGTGTATTCATACTTGTTTGTGCGACTTGTCTAGGATGCAGGTGTTCCACCACTTGACACTTGGTTGTGTTTGATTCTTGTCTATGTGACTTGTTTGAGTCTTGTCTATGTGATGCTTGTGTTCTATCACCTAATTTTTGAGATAAAAATTGGTTGTGTAATCCTTTTCTATGTGACATGTGATGATTCTTTCCTTTCCAAATTTGTGTCAAGTGGATGATTCTTCTTTAGATTGTGACATCATTGTTATAGATGTTATAGATCAAAGTTGAGCTAAGATGAATGAAAAAGATCAAAGGAAACAGAGATCTTTGATGCAGAAAAAAATTCCTCCCTAGTTGAGAGGGAGTGTTAAAATTTGGCAGCTCAGGGATGAATTTCTCCTAGAAGAAATCATATCTTTCAATTATGTTTGAACCACCTATAATAAAATTTCATTTCTAACAATTATAATATGACTTTCCAAAGATAGTAAGTCACATCTCAATTTGGAAGTTACTTTCCAAAAATAGAAATTCATGTCTAAAGGATCAAGGATGATCTCAACATATGGAATCTACATTAAAATCAAATCAATCATGATTATACAAGTCAAGAATTAATATATTTATCCTTACTAGTATTATTATTATTATGATACTATTATTTATGAAATAGTTTAAAGTTATTCACTTTTAATGTATTAATAAAAACAATTCTCTCATGGAATAAGTAAATTAAAATGAGAATCTCTTACTTGGAAAATCAAACCTCTCTTTGAATAAAATAGTTGTTGGTAGGCTAAATTGCTTCATTTTTCACCCTTTTTCCCTTCAAAACCATTACCTTAGACCTCTATTTTAACCTTGCAAACCTCCCTATTCCTGCACTAGTCCAAGAATCGTGCCTTTTCGTGCATTAGCTTTATATTTCATGTTTAAGGGTTACGAATGTGCTTAATTAATCATTTTCATAGATTTTGTTCCTTTAATAATCTTTGCAGCTAATATTTCTTTTCCTAAAGTATTTGATAGGCAATGTATTGATCATTCAGTTAGCATGGTCGAGTGTAGGTAGGATTCCTGCACCGCCAGCGAATCCTTAATGCCATGACTGCTCACCACCTCATGCGGACACCTTGTTCCAAAACGATCAACTTGAGTTGGGCTCGAAGCGGAGAAAAGTCATGGATATGGTGGAGATTGGGTCGCCGCCCAAATACTTAGATTTGTGTTTTGTTATAGTTGAAAGGCTTAGTATGAACTGTTATTGTTATTTTGTTATAGCTGAAAGGCTTAGATTGGAACGCTTGATGTAATTTGGTTACGGTCACAGTGTTGAACGGATGTATAAAATATAGGATTCAGATAGCAAGGGATAGCAAGGATATTGTAATTTTGTTCTTCTATAATTTTGTTGGTATCGCCCTCATTCTGGGGTAGATTTGAACTCATGATGTACATTTGTTGATTGTTAATAGAAAGGGACTGCACCATGATTTCTCAATCTTGCATCGTAATTTTGTGTTGATGTGTTCATTAAGAGTTGAATCTTTACACTTCCTAAACAGGGAAATGCGTTGGTTGGCTAGGGCCCAGTGAACCCATCTCGTTCTCCCTCGTGTTCTTCTTTTTCGATTAAGGTGTGCTAATTTCGTTTAATGCAAAGTGTGAATTAAATAGATGCTTTTATTCTTTTGCAAGGTTTAGATCTGATTTCATCACTGTGTGATGGATCCATGGTGTGCATGCTCGACTAAGTTTAATTTTATGATTTCTTTTCTTCAAAGTTTAATATTGTTTTTGCCTGGATCGTCCAAGCACGCATTCCTGCACTAGTGCATTTACAGTTTCGCAAATTGATTCCTTTAGTTCATTGCAATAATAGTATTTTATTCTTATATGATTGATGAGCCTTAATGTGTTTCTGCAGTGCGTGATTTTCATTCCGAAGTGTTCTTGATATCTCGAACTAAACATGCTTTTGGTAATTTGAAACTGAATGTCGTTGTGACACACTAATCTGTACCTGTACTTCATACTGTTTAGGGAAAGATCAGACTCTATGTTTAATTATTCTCAAAGAGAATCTTTCTAAGTTAAGAAGGTTATGAATGCAGATCAGTTCGTGTGAATGACTTACAGGATTGAAGCCCGCTGTCACAATTATATGATTTCTTTAGATTGCATGACGGAGTTCCTTGATTAAAGAAGGGTGTGCTTTGACTTTGGAAATTAATTCTTATTCTAGATATTAAGATTGGTTGAAGCATCTTTTTATTTGAGGAATTTATTTTGAAGTTTCGTTCACCTTTGCAAGCTCTTTCCTTAAGTTAACACATTCTTTATTTTCTTATAAGAAGGATTGGAAAACTTGGTGCAGGAATCTTTGTTCTGGTGCAAGAATCGATATCCTGATACAAGAACAAAGTGTTGCAAAATACATTTAGCTTTCTACAAAGTACATTCATTTCCATTCAGTTTCTGCAAAGTACATCCAATTTTCTACATATAACTTTCAAGTTTCTGCAAAGAATTTTTTAAATTTCTGCATAGAACTTTCAGATTTTAACATGGCATAGTCCCACAGATCATTTCCTAGCAACACTAGCCTGATTCTTTCTTCCTAGAAATTGTAGTTGGATATCCCTTCCAACTGGTCCTCCAACCTTAACCAGAAACCATTTTCTCTGTTGGATTCTTACACCGAAAGTCAAAGCACATGATACACAAAGGAGTAGTGAGGCTCCTATGCATTTCTACAGACAAGCAGGCTATTGACATTCTCAGAAAGCCTCTGTCCCAGGATGAAGTTTGTATACTTTAAGGACAATCTTTGAGTGGTTGAGAATGCTTCGCTTGGTTAAAGAGAGTGTTCATGTTGTAGCATCAAGGGGTAGACCTAGGTCAGGACATTGATAGGTCAAGGGTGTTGATTAGGGGCCATGTAATGTGGCTAGGGAGATTGGCCCAGATAGCATCAAGACTCGAAGTGCTCCCCCGATCAGGGGTTGCTTAACCATATTGCCAATGGTTATTTGGCTAGTGGGTTGAGTGAGTGTCTATAGCATCGAACAAGTGATTTTCCATTCAATAGCATGTGATGACATGACGATTGGTGAATGGGCCTAGGGTTTCACCATGTGTCAGGGGGTACCTGATTCCAAATTACGACTTGGCGGATTAGTGAAACAAGGACTAGTCTTTTGTTAAGGGGTACCTGACCAGCCAATGGATAATTGGCTTATGGGTGACTAGACCCTTTTCAAGAAGTGACTAGTGGGTAACTAGATCCCTTTGCATGATATTGATGCGGGATGCATTCCACATATAGTGGATGGATACATCAACATGGCTAACTCTTTCAATCTTTTCTTGGAATGGAGAAATTGTTTCATGAAAATGTATATTTGAAGAAGCCAAGGAGAATGCCTCCCTAGCTAAGAGGAAGTGTTGAATTTTGGGTAGTTGTGGGAGGTATTCCCCATCTACATTAGCCCACAAAATAATAAGAAGGGAAAATTTCAAAATTGAAGTCAAGTTTGCTATGAAAGAAATTTAAAATGGAGGGGAAACGAAATTTTGAATTTGAATCAAATTAATTTGTTTAAGGTCGGCTCCATTTGTTCAACTCGGCCCAACACAAAGAGTTGTTCCCCTTAGGCACCACAATACCATTATATATATTGGTTCGTCTCCCTCATTTATATACACCAATTTGGATCATCTTTTGGTATATTCACTCATACGAAGAAGGGGATTTTTGGACTTAATTACACATGTGAAGGAGTATTTATGGTCTGTTCGCACATGCATCAAGACCTTGCTTGTGTATCTATTCTGAGAGGGTTGAAGCCCTAGAATGTTGTCACAGGAAACCTCAAGACCAAAGGCATGCAGTTGAGGACCGAAGACAGAGAAGATGGACTAAGACCTAGTGAGAATGTTGCGTTAGTTTTTGGTAGCATCAAACAAGTGTTCTAGTCTCTAACCGTAGAAACACCTCAATTATATTAATTGACCAATAATTAATTATTTCCTAAGTTTAACTTAGGAAAATTGGTTAATTAAATCAGATTAATGAGGAAAAATGATTTTGCTCTAGAGACTTCCAGAAAACTCACTTGATGGGGTCAAGATGATCTTAACCATCGATTGTGATTAGATGATGGTCGTTGAATGCTCAAGGTCATTGAATGCTCAACGAGAGATTATAAAAACAAGTCAATGGGTTTTGGAGAAGAAACACAAGACATTCAAATAGTTCGATTTACCTAGTTACAGTGATTCAGCAAGGTCACAGATGAAGCAGAGGGAGACACCAACAACAAGGTTTCAGCAAAAATTTGGGAGAAGAATTTCGGAGAGGATTTCCTTAGATTTTCCAGTGTCTCAATGACAAGAAAAGAAGTCAATTTATCTGCAGAGGAGGAGGTCAATTCAGCTAGTGCGAGTAGCTAGTTAGCCAATGCGAGTTGCCCAGAGGAGCTCGTTTCAGTTTTATTGAGAAATCTAGGGCATCAGTAGTTAAGAGATTTCTCTTCTTGATAATTACTTGTGATAGACTTTTACTTCTTGATTATGATCTTCTCCTCTTAAGTTTATTATTGTGTTCTTTTCATCAAGACAATTACCAAATCGTAAACAACAAAAGACGAGACACAGTATGTAGGCTTGTCAGCCAGGGCCAAAACCTCCCATTCTTTGAGAAGAAAACCCAAACGAAATTCTTCTTATAGATCTTCAATTGATGAACACCAAGACCATGACAAACATCGTTGACACTAGAGTCCTCCCAAGACCAAGTCACTAGCCTTCTTACTACTCTTCCTCTTCTCTTTCTTGGCTTCCTTCTAGAATCTCAAACTCTTCCTTTCACACTACTCTTTTTGGCTTCCTTGAGAATCTCGATCTCTTAGGTCAACCCTATTTTAGAAACCCTAGAACAATTTTTTTCCTTGTTTAGTCTCTTCAAGAGAGAGAGATCTATAGCACTTCTACTCGGTTTCCTCTAGTGAGATCCTTTACCCAAACAAGATCACCTCAATGTAGCTGCAAGTTCTTCGACCCTCGCTAGATGCCTTCAGATCTGCTGCCTCGCAAGTGGGAGAGTATACTAGCCCAGATCAAACTTCCCAGAGTTGTTCCTCCCTTCGCTATCCTTCTTTAGTCCTTTGCTCCTCTTTTCTAGTCCTTCTTCGTACTTATGATTGTAGGTTGTTCTTCACTGAATTGCTTTCCTCCAAATGAGGCCAAGCACTGTTATATATACATGTTAGCTCATGTCCCTTAGGCCGACGTGATTACTTGAAAGAAGGTCGACATCATCTTCTACGTTTCTCTATTGTTGTAGGCCGATTTGAAGAGGGCTAGTGACAAGGTTTTGGAGGATGAATTTACATAAACAAGTGTGACTCTTTACAATGTGTAACATGTCTTCATTACATGACAATGACTCTTTATACTTTATGAGTAGATGACAAAATTCCTAAAGGCTCTCAATGGGAGCCTTAACTAAAAACAAAATCTCTTACTCATAGAACCTGTTGTAGCATCCATCGTCATTTAAATTTCATTTTCAATTTTATCGCAAAAAAATCAAATATTATGTTCTAACAAAATTAAAAGAGAATGTGAAAGTCTGAGAGTAGTGATTTGTTTTATATTATTGATGGCTTTCGAATCTAATATAAGGTGGGGCCCCAACCCATATGTTAAAGTTCAGGCGGTATCTCAAGACTTAAGAAAGCGTGGGTTCGAGAAGCGAGTAAAGTGCTCTGCAGGGGAGCAAAGAGCACGAGTTATAACTCAGGCTCAACCCCCACAGTTGACCATGACGTCAAGGCGTTTGACCGAGATCTATGACCTGAGATTATTGCGGGGGTTTTTAATATTTTCCTCTAGTTGTTCAGTGAGGAGGAAATATTTCGCTGTATTAAACAGAAAACAATAACTCTAGTTTCATAAAGGCCTCATACAAGGTCAGATACCTCACAGCGAAAAGCTCAAGCCCTTTCAGATCCTGAGAGACTAGTTTCCAAGAGGGTTAGAAGGCCAAAAACTCCATTTACACAAAGTCCTACACTGTCTACACCTGGCAGCACTTCAACACATCCTTCATCCAAACATTCACCTTTTATTGACCAAAAGCTACCTTTTACATCCACTTCATTTCAAGAACCTAACTCTCAAGAACAATCTTTAGAGTCTGATTCTTTCTCAGTATTCAGAGATATATCTACTATAGTTGTTCAACCTGAACCTATAACTACATTGCCACCTTTTCATACTCCATTTACTCCTCAAACAAGTTTTACATCTGCTGGTACTCAAAGTTCAGTAAGTTCAAGAGCAAACATGGTAGCACCTACATTCTTGTTGAATAGGTATGCACCTATTCAGTTGCCACAACAGTTGAATCCAATGCCTCAAGAATACTTAAAAATTCTTCCTTGTTTCTTAAGGGAGGATGAACAAACAGAAGAGAAGCATATAGCAGTGTTTTGTAATTTTGCAGAAAATCTTAATGTTGAACACCTGGATGCAGTTTTAAGACATTTGGTGCAATTCTTGGATGGTGAAGCAAGAAAGTGGTTTAAAGGGCTTCCTAATAACTCTATTACTACATGGGAAGAGATGGAGCGCCAATTCACCCAGAGATCGGGAGAGAAACGAGACCATGGGTATTCACTTACCGAGTTTAATGCTATTAAAAAGAAATCTGATGAAAGTGTTGTTGAATTCATCAGAAGGTTCAATAAACTTTACAACAATCTTCCACTGGAGATCAAGCCCCCTCATACTAGTGTAAAAATAACTTTTGCGGGGGCATTTGAATCATATTTTGGGTTCACATTGAGGGAGAGAAGATCCACAACCCTTGATCAGATCCAAATTGATGCTTTAGAAATAGAAGCAAATCTGGTGGCTACAGGTAAAGAACCAGAGGCACAGCCTACCTAAGATAAGGGAAAGGCTAAAGTGGAATCCTCTCAAAGTCAAACATTAGAGGATATGAATAATGTGATTAAAAATTTGTCTAACAAATTGATTAAATTGGAGTTGGAGAGTAAGAATTCTTAGAGGCAAGTACAACAAAACAAAAACTTTAATCCTCAATATAGAAGAAAACCTCTGCAAATTTTGCAGGAGGAGGGAAAAGACCAAGATCAGGTTCAAGCACGACTTTACTTAGAGGCAGATCCTAATGACGTACCAGAGCATTCCAAGGATCATGATGATCATATTTCCACACTGTATGTAGGAGATGAAGATGAACTAGGTGTTGAGGGAGAAGAATATACTGAAATAGATGCCAGTTATGATGTGAATGAAATTGATGAATATTGGAAGTAGTTTACTGATTTTATGCAGGCGGAATTACATAAGAAATATGCCTTGAGATCAAGAAAAAGATCTAGAATTCAAGAAAATGAAGGTGAGCAACAAGTTCCAGCTCCCCTACAAAAGGCGACCCCACAAGAACCACAGCCTGCAAAACAATCAAATAAAGGAAAGCAACAGCAGAATACAAATAGCAAAACTCAAATACTTCAAGGTGAGTCTTCTCAAGATAAAAGTGATAAAATTCCTTTAGAAAAAATTGTTTCCATTCCACAAGAGATTTTAGTGATGAAGAAAAGTGAAGATGAAAATGAAAGGAAAACTAAACAGGTCCATGTATTTAGTCTCACTAAAGAGTTAGAAAAAATCAGAATTCAGGTGCCCCTCACGGAGTTGGTCAAAACACTTGTTTATCAAAGAGAGATTGCTGAGTTTATCAACCTATCTCAGAATGAAAATATAAATGACACTATGAATTTGCAAGAAGATAAATTAGTAGTGGTCTTTGGTCCACATGTGGAGGAGGTAGATTCTTCTACACATCATTTCTACATTTCTTTATTGATTCATGATTTCCTCTCGCATAATTGTATGTTTGATTCAGGAGCTTCACATAACCTTGTGCCACTATCAGTAATGAAACAACTAAACCTACGAGTTACTAAACCTTACAAAGACCTTTATTCTTTGGATTCAAATAAAGTCAAGTGTCTCGGGGTCATTAAAGATATGGTGGTGTCATTAGCCCAGATCCCAACTAGAAGCTTGGTAATGGATGTAGTGGTAGCAGATATCCCTGCTAGGTTTGGAATGTTCCTATCTAGGTCATGGGGGGCTAAATTGGGCGGTGTCCTGAAATTGGATTTTACTTATGCTATCATACCAATTTTTGGTGGAGAAGAAAGAAGGCTATACAGAGAAACGAGATTTATTAAAACAATCACAAAGAACGGAGCAAGTAATTCACCTGTGTATAGCCAAGAAAAAAATGACTTTTCTTGCTTCATGCTGCATGAAAATGCAGAGTTGGCTGAAGATAACCAAAGGCAACTTACTTCAGCCTATGTAAATATAGAGCTGCAAATAGAAGGGGTGTGGAAGTGCTTCTTTGATGGAGCCTATTCTAAAGAAGGAACAAGTGTTGGTTTCCTTTTAATTACACTTGGAGGTAATATGATCCCATTTTCTTTTAAATTGGAGTTTGAAGCAACTAATAATGTGGTAGAATATGAATCCTTCATCATTGCCCTTCAAACAGCAAAACAAATGGGAGTCCAGTCAATTTCCGTTTTTGGAGATTCAGAGCTGATTATAAAGCAAATAAAGAACCATTGTCAAACAAAACACCCTAGGCTCAGGGCATATAGAAATGAAGTGTGGGATTTAGTTGAGAATTTCTTTGAGGCTTTTAACATACAATTCATTCCAAGAGATGGGAACAGATTAGCAGACTCCTTGGCTGTGGCTTGCAGTACTTTTAGGCCTCCTATAAATCCAAAGCTAAGATATGAGGTTGAAATGAGGCATAGGCCTTCTGTTCCGGATAATATAAAACACTAGCAGGTTTTTGAGGATGATCAGCAAATTAAGGAATTCTTGACTATGATTGAAGATTTTCAGGGCACCAAGATTGATCAAGATGGAGATGAAACAACAGAAGGTGCAGAAGTAAGTGGTTTTAAAAATTCCATAGTTAATCAAAAAAATAGTCAATTGAAAGACAATATTCTGCCAAGGGGGCTTGTCCCTCTTGAAAGACTTTTTTAACTCTAATGATGTAGTTGTTAATTCAAAGAAAATTCCACAGGATGAGCAGATTCAAAATCACAATATTGGAACCCAGAACGAGCCCAAGTTAGTCAAATTATTTAATGGAGTTCCACTTAATTACAAGGAGAGATATATTGAGATTTTCAGGAAGTACACTGATGTTTTTGCTTGGTCCTATGAGGATCTCAAGACATATGATGTAAGCATTATTCAGCACAAGATTCCCTTGAAAGAAGGGATTAAACCATTTAAGCATAAACTCAGGCAAATCAATTCTTTATTTTTAGCATCGATTGAGAAAGAAGTCAAAAAGCTACTTGATGCCAAGATAGTAGTTCCACTCCGATACTCTAATTGGGTGGCCAATTTAGTACCTCTAAGGAATAAAAATGGAGAAATAAGGTTATGTGTGGATTTTAGAAATCTAAATAGGACTTCCTTAAAAGATAACTATATGTTACCTAAAATGGATCATGTGTTGCAGAAGGTAACTGGATCATTCAGAATGTCAATGCTGGATGGGTTCTCTGGGTATAACCAGGTGGTTGTTGATAAAGAAGATCAGAAAAACACTGCATTCACAACTCCTTGGTGAACCTTCATGTATGCTCGAATGCCTTTTGGGTTGATGAATGCAGGTGCAACATTTCAGAGGGCTATGGACATTGCATTTGTGGGTGATAAGTTTGTGGTGATATACTTGGATGACATCACTGTTTTCTCTAAGCCAGATGAGGAGCATCTGGACCATCTTAAAAAGACTTCTAAGAAATGTTGAAAATTTTGGCTTTCTTTGAATCCTAAGAAGTCTATTTTTGCTCTAGAAGAAGGCAAACTGCTAGGGCACATTGTTTCTAGAGATGGAGTGAAGATAGATCTAGCAAGGGTGCAAGCTGTGCAAAAAATACCCCTACCTAGGAGTAAGAAAGACATTCAAAAATTTCTGGGAAAAATAAATTTTCTAAGGAGGTTTGTGTCCAATTATGCTGAAATTGTAAAAGAGATTACCAATATGTTAAACAAGGAAAATGAAGTACATTGGACGAAGGAAGCCAGAGAGTCATTCTCCAGGATCAAAGAAGCATCACAAGCAGCTCCAGTTTTAATTAGCCCTGATTATCAAAAGCCCTTTCAAATTTTTTCATTTGCATCACTTAATTCAATAGATGTTGTTTTGTTACAGAAAAATGATGAAGGAAAAGAGCAGGCAGTTGCTTTCTTTAGCAAGATTCTCAGAGATGTTGAACTCAACTACAATATCCTTGAAAAATAGGTATATGCTTTGTAAAAGCCCTAAAGGCCTTCAGGACTTATGTGTTGCAGTCACAGATCATTGCTTATGTGCCAAACGCTGTAGTAAAGGATGTCTTAATCCAGAGTGATGTGGAAGGAAAAAGAGGAAAATGGATAGCCAAGATCCAAGAGTATGATCTAGACATAAAGCCCACAAAGCTGATGAAAGGGAAGGGATTGGCAAAGATGTTGACAAAGTCAAATTTTCAGGCATTGGGAATCAATTTCCTAACACCAGTAAATGAGAAATAATTGAAGAAGGTGAAGAAAAATCAAACCCAGGTATGAAAATCTGATATAAATTTTTACGTTCAAAATGGTACAAGCACATAGTTCATTATTTATGTTTTCTCTCTTGTCCCCAATCATTGGATAGAACAAGATATAGAGCATTAAAAATCAAAGCACAGCCATATGTGATTGTAGAGGGCAGATTATATTGGAAGGATCCTGTGGGAATTTTATGGTTATGTTTAACAGAAGATGAATCTACAGAGACCATTAAATATTATCATGAGAAATTATGTGGTGGACATTATAGTTCGAAAGCTACTGCACACAAAATCCTCCAGGCAGGATTTTATTGGCCCACTCTATTTTGTGATATATATAAGTTTGTCAGAAGCTGTCAGAAGTGTCAGCTTTTTGCTGAGAAGAAGAGGTTAGCTCCCTTGCCATTGATCCCAGACTTCATAGAAGAACCATTCAGAGAATGCGGACTAGACTTTGTTGGAGAAATTAACCCACCTTCAAGTGGACAGCACAAGTGGGTTCTCACAGCTACTGATTATTTCACCAACTGGGTAGAAGCTATACCTACCAAAAAGGCAAATGACCAGGTGGTGATGAAATTTTTAGAGGAAAACATTTTCAGCAAATTTGGATGCCCTATCAAAATCATAACTGACAATGCTCAAGTGTTCAGTTCAATTAAGTTTGTTGCTTTTTGTTAGAAGTATGATGTCATTTTATCTCATTCAATAGCTTATCATCCTCAGGGAAATGGATTGGCCGAATCCACTAATAAAACATTGATGAAAATTCTTAAGAAAACTATTGCAGAGAATCAGAAAGACTGGGATTCGAAATTAAAGTTTGCTCTATGGGCTGTTCAAGTGACTACAAAAAGGTCTACAGGCAAATCACCTTTTGAGTTGGTGTATGGAACCCAAGCTCTATTCCCTAGTCAGCTTGTGAATCTTGTAATTGCAATGATTCAGGAGGCAAAAGAAGAGCCCAATGCTCTAATAAGAAGGATGCATAAGTTAGTGGAGTTGAGTGAAATCAGGGATAACGTAAGAGATAATTTGATTATGTATCAATTAAAAATGAAGGGGATTTTTGACAGAAAAAACCAAAGAAATTGATTTTAAAGTTGGAGACCTGGTATTAAGGTGGGATACTAGAAGAGAAGATAAGGGCAAAAATGGGAAGTTTGATCCTCTCTGGTATGGCCCATTCAGGATCATAGAAGCAACGGCAAATAATACATTCTTCTTGGAGAATCTTGATAGTGAAACTTTACAGCTGCCTGTCAATGGGCAGTACCTCAAACATTATTTCCAATTCTGAAGCACAAACATCCTGTCATTGTAGATACCGAAGTGAATTCATTGTACAAATTCCATAGAATTAAAATTGGCTAAGCAATATATGACTCAATGCCCAAGGTGAGGGCACTGATCTGCGGTTCTCAGTGCTTTTGTGGCAAAAGCACTTTCCCAAGGTGGAACTAGATGTTGTAGCATCCATTGTCATTTAAATTTCATTTTCAATTTTTTCGCAAAAAATAAAATAAAAAATCAAATATTATGTTCTAACAAAATTAGAAGAGAATGTGAAAGTCCGAAAGTAGTGATTTGTTTTATATTATTGATGGCTTTCGAATATGATATAAGGTGGGGCCCCGACCCATATGTTAAAGTTCGGGCGGTATCTCAAGATTTAAGAAAGTGTGGGTTTGAGAAGAGGGTAAAGTGCTCTGCGGGGGAGCAACAAGCACGAGTTATAACTCAGGCTCAACCCCCACAGTTGACCATGACGTCAAGGCGTTTGACCGAGATCTATGACCTGAGATTATTGCGGGGGTTCAAGCCCAATGAAAATCCCACACACTCCCTACCCCCGCAACGGGCCGCCCCCATTGCTCCACTCCATCTCATCTCCTCCGCGTCATCCGCCACCCTCATTCATTACCGTCCACCTCATTCATCGTACCCCATTACCTCATCTGCCACTTCATTGATTAGTTGCATTAATTACAGGCTTTCCCCCCGTTTGATTATTATATGTATAAAAGACAAGCAAAACACCATCGCATTAGTCTTTTGTTCAGTACTAAGAAACCTTGCATCCAATTCAGCAAATCTGAGTCAGCAACCGTCCCGACAATTGTCATCAGCAAGACCACCTCCTCAAGCCACAAATTCAAACAGCGAGCAGCAATCACCAATCATACTCTGATTTCTGTTACTTCTTGTTATCTTATTTTCTTTAGAAGAATGAGGTGTATTTTACCCTCCAATGTAATATTCTGTAATGACTTTTACTTTAGACAGTTCGAAGGTAGTTAAGCAGTTTTGACAGTTTTGGTAGTTACTAACTATCCCATGATGTAAAAAAGAGGCAAAATTATAGAAAAAATGTTTGACTTTTGAAGAACATGGAGACTATGCTATTGTATTCTTTAAAAACTAATGATTAATGAAAGAATTAGCAGTTTTCCACACATTGTTGGGTATGGTTTTGTAATTTCTCTGTTATGTGTCATCATGTGTCTTCCTTTCTTTAAGTATGGTAATGAAGCTGCAGGTCTTTGTTTACTTATGCGAATGAAGTTAAAATTCCTTAAAAGAGCGCTCCTATATTTAAAGTCCCTACTTCTACATTTCTTCTAAGTTACAGATAATGATTTCTGTGAAAAACAGCATATTGTCTCTAACTTCTCAAAGCATTTTTATATTCAGCATCATATGGCATTCTGAGACTTTCATATCAGCTAAATATTAAGGGTTAAAAGTCAGGTCCTTTAGGCCATTCATTTGAGGATACATCATACAAATAAGTGACATGAATAATAAAAATTAATGTCTTAAGCACAATTTCTACACAACCAAGAAATTGGTTTCTTAAGGGACAACAAAACCCATGATGCAAGCATTACAATAATTTTATTTTTCTTCTTTACATTTCTTACATTAAATCACAATTGCATGTCATTATGAAGACCGAACCTAGTTACATTTTTCAACACTCCCTCTTAACTAGGGAGGTATTCATAATGGTACTTGGTCATTCTCAATATGAAGAATTTCTCATAAGAAGAATCGGATTGGTAACCCATTTGTTTAGCATCATATCCACCAACATTGTTACATAGCAAGGCCTTGACTAACAGATCTATCTCTCTACAAGATCTAAGCGCATTGTTGGCAAGACCAATGATTTATAGACACTCTCATCATTGTCTCTCCTAGAACATACCCCATCCGAGTTCTTAGGGTGTGTTCCATGAGGACTATTCTTATCTTGGACTCCCCAGTCCTCAAAGCATATCAGTCCTCCACGACTACTCTTATATTGGATGCCCTATCTCATCCTCAAAGATTTTCGAATGCCAAATGATTACCCAGTCCTCTCATTCTGTCTTCCCAGGCAAAGACCAGAGTGATGTGTCTATCTCTCCCTTTCAATTAGGGAGGACATATCTATTCCAATAAAGGAATGTACTCATTCCTACAAAAGGAATGTATCTAGGGTCCTTCTTAGCTTTGGAATTTCCAAGTTTCTTCCAAGTAAGAAACTTCTTTCCAGGCTCCCTCTTAAATAGGGACCTACAGCAGCTCCTCAAGTGGAGATGATGGGACAACCAACTGCTTGAAGAACTCCTTCCATCAATGTCATGAATTTCTTTTTTCACGAAGTCTTCATGTTTTGGGACTTCTTCATAAGGCACGGACCATCCATCACTTTTATCCATGAGTCAGTCCTGTCATCATTCCTCTTATCAGAAAGTGATCTATCAGTCTACATCTGGCATTGCTTCATGTTATGCTACCTTCATCATGCTTTCTTCTTCAGAAGGTTCTTGCATCCTTCTACATCGTTCTCCATGGAGGACATCCATAGTTCTTCCCTTTGGTAGCCCTGCATAAGCCCATCCAAATACTAGTTCATAAATAATGAACACTCAAATCATAACTACCTTTATTATGATGGTCTTTCATCATGGCATCTTCCTGTATGCATCAACATCCTGCATACATGTTGACACATCTCCTAAAGATATGTATTGTCTAGGGTCTCCATCTTTTTCTAGACTTCCATCAGAGTCTTCATATCTTTCTGGGAGATATAATAGTCAAATCTTCTTGGTCTTTCGGATGTTGACTTCCTTTACCATTGTTGCATATTTCACGATCTCTTCCTTCCTTTCTTCATTGCCTTTACCATTGTTCCATATTTCACGATCTCTTTCTTTCTTTCTTCACACATTTCATTATCAGGAGCTTCAGAATTCCTCGGTTGTAGTCAACCACCTCATACTCCATATGAGGACATATTATGTTGATTTCATCTAATAAATATGTGACCCATGCATTATTGCATCCCTTTGAGGGAGGATATTCTTTCTTTGATCATGCCTCTTAAGATAGAGCAGTGATCCATGTTGCCTGCAACCATATGACATGACTTCCATAATATCAAATGTGAGCATACATAACTCATCTTTCCTTTGGGTCATCTAGACTTCCTGCAGCAGCTTTCTTTGAAGCAACTTCATCCCCTTGATCTACTTCACTGTTATGTCATCATACCATCATCCCTTGAATTCCACATGTTTGGAATTCAACACTTTCTTTCCCTCATGATCAGTGAACCTTACAATGAAGATTCCATCAAAGAATCTGGAGGATCTTGCATATTCTATCCTGTAGATGTTATCTTATTGACCAATGTATGATGAGCCGTGTCCTAGATGACTTCTTCCCTTTTCCATAAGTATCACTTGTGCTTTCAATGAGGTTTCCAAGAGCTATATCTTACATAGTTGACTGTCATAGATTTTTGTTCTAGACATCCTTCCTGTTGCCTATGTCATGGGCTCTTCTAATGCTTCTACCATGATGCCATTCTCTTATATGATGCATCCTATCTTATTTACAATGCTTCCTATCTATAATTTACAACAGAAGAGTACCTTTTAGTGAAGGAGATTATCTCATTCATAGTAGAGATCTCTCACTTCCTCCTTCTTAGGCTTCTTTCTCTCAGGGTCATCCACTTCTTCGGTAATATGGGCTTCTTCCTTATTCCTCTTGTTATTGTCCCTTTTAAGCTTAGGACAATCTCTTCTATAGTGCCCATATTCTTGACATCCATAGCACTGCACCTTAGCCATGTTCTTTTTCTTTTGAGGACCAAATTTTCCAAAATTTTCTTTTCTTCTTGCCATACCAACAAATGCTTGATTCTGCTCATTTGATCCTCCATCAATTTTGCCTTCAGTTTGGTTTCTTCGATATTTCATAATGACCATAGATCCTAGAAAGGAGTGGCTTCTTTCTTCCCATAAATACTTGAAGTGAAGTTGCCCCATTCCTCTAGTAGTGCATCTAATACTATACTGGTCATTTCTTTGTCAGACATTATTTCACCCAGATCTTGAAGTCTGTCTCTTATTTATGAAATCCTCATAAAATATGAGGTTATTCCTTCTTCCTTTGAGATCTTTAATTTGTAGAGTTCTTTCCTTAGAGAGATAACTTCTCCTGCAGTACTTGCAGATAACAACTCTACCAATTTGTTATATAATGCTTTTGCAATGTCTAATTTTGATACATATGGGTTGAGAGAGCCTTTGATGGATTCTATAAGAATCCTCTAGGCCCCCACTTCCCTTTTCATGAATCTAGCATGTGCTTCAGTATCTTCTTTGGGAGGTTGGGTTACTGACCCCTTGATGTGATCCATGACTTCATTCTCAATGAGGTTTAGGCATGTTCTTTTCTTTCATGCAAGGAAATTTGAACCCCAACCAATTTGTTGCTCTCCTTGCAAAAAGACATTTTGATAGTATCAGATGAAGTCATAAACTTACTTGAGTAGATGTTGTTTTCTTTACTTGCTTCCTCCTTAATCTTTATGTTGATGTAGCTAGTAGAAGATTACTCCTTGAAAGATTGATGAGAGAGAGCCTTCTTTACTAACCCTCTTGAAGATTATGACAATGTTCTTTGATCTAGTCTTTCTCAGTCTTCGAAGAGATTCCACTTCTTCAGTGATGTATAATTGATGATCTCGGAGATGCTTCTAGGGGATTTTATCTTTTCTTTCAACTTCCTTCGAGACTCTTGCTGAAGTAGATTTCTTCAATCTAGGGTTTCGAAATGATTTTGATCTCTTGCTTGGTATTCTTTGTCTTACCTTAATCCCTTTCTTGAACCCTGATCCTTATGTGTCTCTTTGATTAAATGCCCCTCCTTGACTTCAGCACCTAAGCTCTGATACCATGTTGATGTTGAAATTTCTAAGTATTACCCATTAGAAATTTTATCTGTATTCTTTGGTTTATTTTGCCTACTTGTTTAATTACTAACAAGATATTTAACCATTTAAATACTGAAATAAACACAATACATTCTTAACCATCTACAAATCAGCAACTGAAAGAAATGAACAAACAAACAAGGGACACCATTATTTTTAGATAATCATCCCCGAAAAAACCCAACTTGGGAAAACCAATGCAACAATTTTGAGGGTTATATTATTATGCAGTCTTTCTGAGTACAACTGGGTGCCAAACTGGCTCACTCGATAGAGAAAATAATCCATCAGTAATACCTCTCTATTCGAAAGCAGATATTCGGAAAGTCTACCCCACAAAACCCTCTCCAGCACAATTTGAAGCTCAGCATCAGCGCTCCTGGCCTCTGCGTTAGCCTGAAACCCTCTACTTCAACCTTTTGAGGCTCTACGCAGCCTCTGAGACCCTCTGCGTCACTCCTGCAGCCTTTGTGTGGATGATGCAGGCCCTTCTGGCCTCTACGCAGTCCCTGCTAAGCTCTGTGTGGCTCCCTTTGGCTCTGTGTCTGCCTCTCTGCCTCTATGTTGGTCTTCTGGCACTATCTCTGCCTCTCTACATTGTATTCACTGCCCCTCACTGCAAACTGATCACTGATTTGATTTCTCTTAGCAAACCCCGCTCTAGAAAATCGAATGACTAATCACTCTGGTGTATTTTCCAACTAACCCTCAAGCATCTTCTTATACTTTTTCTGTTGGTCCTTCAACGGCAGAGATTACATCTATAATCAACGACTAAGATTATATTTGGCTCGATCCATGTCATTTAGAACCTTCTAACCCAGTTTTATATTAATACCCATTAATATTTTATTTTTCCATTAAAAATATTAATTATTTTAATATCTCCTTAACAGAGTAGAATCCGCCCAAACCATTTTAGGGTCTTGGAGATCTCATGTGCTTTAGCCTCTCCATCAATTCTCATGGCTAGAGCACATCCGATGCTACCCCAAATCAACAGTTGAGAAATCTAGGGCATCAGTAGTTAGGAGATTTCTCTTCTTGATAATTAGTTGTGATAGAATTTTACTTCTTGATTATGATCTTCTCTTCTTAAGGTTATTATTGTGTTCTTTTCATCAAGACAATTACCAAATCATAAACAACAAAAGACAAGAGACACAGTATGTAGGCTTGTCAGCCAGGGCCAAAACCTCTCACTCTTTGAGAGGAAAATCCAAACGGAATTCTTCTTATAGATCTTCAATTGATGAACACCAAGACCATGACAAAGACCCTTGACACTAGAGTCCTTCGAAGACCAAGTCACTAGCCTTTTTACTGTTCTTCCTCTTCTCTTTCTCAATTTCCTTCTAGAATCTCAGACTCTTCCTTTCGCATTGCTCTTTTTGGCTTCCTTGAGAATCTCGGTCTCTTAGGTCAACCCTATTTCAAAAAACCTAGAACAATTTTTTTCCTTGATTAGTCTCTTCAAGAGAGAGAGATCTATAACACTTCTACTCAGTTTCCTCTAGTGAGATCCTTTACCCAAACAAGATCACCTCAATGTAGCTGCAAGTTCTTCAACCCTCACTAGATTCCTTCGGATTTGTTGCCTTCGCACATGGGAGAGTATACTATCCCAAATAGACTTCCCAGAAATTTTCCTCCCTTCACTATCCCTCTTTGGCCCTTCACTTCTCTTTTCTAGTCCTTCTTCGTAATTATGGTTGTAGGCTCTTCTTCACCAAATTGCTAGCCTCCAAATGAGGTCGAGCACTGTTATATATACATGTTAGCTCATGTCCTTTAGGCCGACATGATTACTTGAAGGAGGGCCGACATCATCTTCTAGGTTTCTCTATTCGTTGTAGGTCGACTTGGAGAGGGCTAGTGACAAGGTCTTGGAGGATGACTTTACATAGACAAGTGTGACACTTTACAATGTGTAACATGTCTTCATTACATGACAATGACTCTTTATACTTTATGACTAGATGACAAAATCCCTAAAGGCTCTCAATGGGAGCCTTAACTAAAAATAAAATATCTTGCTCATGAAACCCATGATGCTAGCATTACAAGAATTTTATTTTTCTTCTTTACATCTCTTACATAAAATCGCAATTACATGTCATTATGAAGGCCGAACCTAGTTACATTTTTCAATAAGTTTGTCAATGCCAGACCTATTGCTCGGAGACCAAACGAGTGGGCCAAGGAAAGTGTTGGAGGCAGTTCAACTTGCAGGGAGCGATTCCTGGAGGTTGTTAGAAATTATCCTGGGGCAGCAGTGCGCATTTCTAGCAGGCAGTGTGAATAGCCAAAAGGAGTGTGAGTTGGTTGGAAGAGGTTAGATCGATTTGCAGAGGGAGACTTCGAGTCTCCGGATTATTTTGTTAGTGGAGATTACTATTTACCAGAGCTTTTCCATCATCAGTTAAGCAGTTGTAATTTCTCAAATTGCTGAAGAATTAATAATATAAACCCTCATCTATTGCACTAGTTTTCCCACATTGGGGTTTTTTCTAGGGATGATTGTCCAAAAATACTGGTGTCCAATTTTATGTGTGTGCATTATTTTCTCAGTTCTAGTATTTAATTTTGTGAAGATTGCAGTAGTGAATATATCATTATTTGCCATAAAATTTCTAAAGACAAATAAATTGCACAAGTTAAGAGATAAATTTTAAGTTACTGCATTCGTGGAAATTTCACATGCTGATCATTGGAGAAGGGTTGGTTAAGCCCTAGGAATCTATTCATGGAAAAAGGTTGGTTAAACCCTTGGAATTTCCAGGTTATCTTTTAAATCTCATAATTTACTTTTGATGAATTGATCAATTTATCCTAAGAAAAGATTGTTGGGTTTTTCCCTAGTTAGGGTTTTCCCAGGGTAAAATTTTGTCTCTTGTGTTCGGTTGTCACTTCATGATCCTACTATTATTATTGTATTGTAGTTGAGATTTTCTACGTATAATCGCCTAATGATGAATGTGACATAAGATGAATAAATTAAGAAATCATTGGAAGTAATTATTGTTAATTTTCTAGTTGCACACAAGACTAGAACAATTTTCAAATTGATAACTACTTCCAATGATACGATTTTGACTTATTTAGAGCATTCAATCATTAAGTTGTTATACTTGAGAATTTCAACTATTTGTTGGAAATACTTCAGAGTATTAAATTTACATGAACATTAGATTATCATTACATCACAAGAACAATAAACAACATCATTCAACAATGCACAAAATCAAGACAGTAGACAATAGATTTTTAGGTGGAAACACTTCTGGGAGAAAACCTATCGAACGCTTCTTAATATAGGTCTTCAATTTACATCAATTAGGATGCTTCAATTTCCAAGTTTTGCAGCATCAACTAAAGGAGGCTCCAACCTAAAGGATGCTCCAATGCCTTGGTTTACCAACTCCAACTAGAAGGATGCTCCAATGCCCTGCCTTTACCAACTCCTACTGGAAGGACGCTCCAATGCCCTAGCTTTACCAACTCCTACTCAAAGGAGGTTCCAATGCCCTGTGCAAGCTCTTACCTGCACTAGCACCACCTGTCGCCCTAAAGTGTTCTCAGTCTCCAACCTGAAGGCGACTCCAATCTCTTGCCTTGCCTTGCACCACCTTGCCTCCCTGCTCAACAAGTTGCCACTAGCTCTGAAGGCTCCAACCTTCAACTCACCACGATGGACCACGATTTCAACTCATTTTCAAACTAGATCCACATATCTCTTTCTGCAACATTAGCATCATGATATCTTCGTGTACATGACAAATTCAGTCATCCTTAAAACATCAACCATACCATCAACAACAAAACTTATCTCGATATTTAGCAGCAACATGCAACAAATCAAAATATACTTGCAAACCCTAGCTCAACAACATACTATCCCTACATAAATTATTCTACCAAAAACTTGTCTCAACATATACATAACTGACAAACCCTCAACAACTGAATACAACCACTGTTGCATTAATCATTATCGGGATTAAATCGGCGCGGGGAAAAATCGGAAAAAATCGGGAAAATCGGGAAAAAATCAGGAAAAAATCGTAACATACAAAAATATTCATTTTTTTTTCAATTTTTTTAATATCTAAAGCATCTAAAACATAAAATAAATACATTGACACATAAATATGATAAAAGAACTAATATATAAGATGTTTAATATCATTTCTAGTGCCACATCACACATAATAGTGAATCATGTCCTGAATAGTAAGTCCTGACTCATGACTCCCAACTCAGCCTCAAAATATCAACAAAAAATATAATAATGTATATCATATCATGAAGCATAATGTCATATACAATGAAATGAATCAAATAACTAAAGTCTAATACTACTGATTTCCTTTGCCCCTCTAGATGTAGATGTCGGTGGAGTTGGCAGTAGACTCTATTGTGCTCTAGAAGTTGAAGAACTAGGAGCTACAGGAGGTAGACCATGTCCTCTACTAGTGGCAGGGGTAGCTTGGGTCACCTCCTCCTCCTCCTCTCCTCATAATAGATATATATATATATATATATATCTGCAATGATCTTTACCAAAAAATCGCGATTTCTTCAAAAAATCGTGATTTTTTCATAAAAATCATCGAAAAAAAAATACATGTATCTATCGGCCGATAATATCGCCGATTTCAAAAACTCGCAATTTTACGATATAATCACGATTAGTGCAACACTGAACACAACCATCAAACTTATCAAGTAATACAATGAGCTCGACCGACGACGACAGACTACGGAACTCATGGGGATTAGGTAGGAACTTTTGCTCGGCATAAATAGCCTTGTCCCAACATCTTGCTTTACAAACCCTAGTATCTTTTGTTTAGGCAGAAAGCCTAGCACAACATATATGAGCATAGAAGTAGCAATATAATCAAGCAGCACAAGTTCTCTGCATCCTTTGTACTTGCATCATATCAGCTGAATTTCTAGCACAATAACTCTGCTTAGAATGTATATCCTAATAGCATTAACACATCAGCTGCCAAACCCTAGGTTTTATCAAACACTTAGGAGTAGACCTAACCCTAGCATTGATAAGTATGGCCGTCTTTCCTCTGCTCTCAGCATATAAACTCTAACTTTGGCATTAGATGATGCAATCTTCTGTAATGACGATATTGTTAGCAGAATAAGCTCTAAGTAGCTCTAACAAAAGCATAGCATAGCAAGAAAGTTCAGTCATCAAGTCACACTAACCTCAGCAACGTATTCACTACAAAATATCTCAGTATTCAGCAGCAAAACCATAGCATAAGACTCCTAGCAAGGTTATTCTTGCTCAACACACTCTAATCTTTGTATAACCTCAGGAAAATCTCACTCTAAACTGGTCGTAGTAGACATTACATATTGTCATTATAAAATCTTCAATAATACCACATCACCAGGGGTCAGCTAATTGATTTCACTAAAAACCATACAAGTAAACCAGTGTCCCAAGACACAGCAGCAACAACATTCTGTGTGTTAATGCAAGCTCAATTCATTTGCAGGTTGCCCCACATACAATGATCCATAGTCTCACCATATTGCATAGATGTTCTTATTAGAGAGTCATACGTTTTTCTTGCTAGTATTGAAGTCACTCTCTGCATAAGATCAAATGTAGCGTAGATTGATCCTCGGAGCATCAAATTGAGGTCTATGATAATCCATATTCAACGAGGTCTACCTTCCAGTTGTTAGGCTGTCACAGAAGGAATCTACTTTGATACCAATTGTTGGAAACTTAACGAAATTGAGAGGGGGGGTGAATCATTTTAGTACATTCATGGACATTAAATTATGATTGATTTCCAATGATTAACTGAACTATTAAATAGCAGTATACACATTATGGACAATAGATTTAATATATAACCAACATTTAATAAGTAACCCATAGTATAACAACTTTCATGACAGCATAAAATGAACACAAGGCTCCAACCTACAGAAGGTTGCTTCCTTAATTCATCTGCAAGCTACAACTTGCAAGGAAGCTCCAACTCCCATCAATTTTCTATAGGCTACAACCCACGAGAGGCTCCTACCTTCCAGTTGTTAGTTTGTCATAGAAGGAACCTACTCTGATACCAATTGTTGGAAACTTAACTAAACTGTAGAGGGGGTATGAATAGTTTTAGTACATTCATGGACATTAAATTATGATTTCTTTCCAATGATTAACTAAACGAGGTCTACCTTCCAGTTGTTAGGTTGTCACAAAAGGAACCTGCTCTCAAATTACCAATTGGGAAGGAAAACTTTAACTAACTGATGGGGGGGGGGGGCGTGAATCATTTTAGTGCATTCATGGACATTAAATTCTAATTTATTTCCAATGATTAACTGAACTATTAAATAAGCAACATACACATTATGGACAACAGATTTAATATATAACCAACATTTAATAAGTAACCCATAGTATAACAACTTTCATGACAGCATAAAATGAACACACATAAACATCACATGTGAACACCAAATATGAGTGGAAATCCATAAAGGGAGAAAACCACGACTTTGTTATTGTTGTGATGCAAAATCAAGCTTCTAATCCCTTATTACATCTGATTTTTTGTAGGCTCCAACCTACAGAAGGTTGCTTCCTCAATTCTTGTGCAACAGTGTTGCGGGGGAGCCCCCCCCC
>APFE030967285.1:53354-79155 GCA_000404065.3 Pinus taeda
GCCCCCCCCCCCCCTCGAACCCGCTCCCAATCCGCGCTCCGGGCGGGAGCGGGTCGGGAGCGTGCTTCTGGAAAAAAATTTGTGCTCCCTGCCAAAACAGGGAGCAACCTCGGGAGGATCGCTCCGGGAGCAAAAAATAAAGCCCGAGAGCAATCAGGGAGCGATCGCTCCCAGGCTTTATTTTTCGCTCCCAGAGCGACGTGGGCTACCGCCGCGAGCAAAACGAGCGGAAATAAAACAACAAAAAAAAAAAATCCGCGCGTCAAAAAAATTATATAAAGGCTTGGAGGGCTTTTGTTTTGTCCTTGTGACTTGAGAGAGTTGGAGGAGAGCCAAGGAGCTTGTGCCAAGGAGCGAGGAGGAGCGAGAAGCGAGCGCCGAGAGGCAAGGAGCAAGCCTGCAAGGAGTCTTGGATTTGAGGTAGGTTAGTAACTTAGTAATTTAGTAGGTTAGTAACTTAGTATTAGTAACTTAGTAACTTATTTCCAGAATGATGAATCTAAATAAATAAAATTAATAAATAGTAAATGCATTTTTAATTTTCTCATTCCCATTCCCATTCCATTAAATTTTGTAGATTCAAAACTACAAATTTCAAACATCATGGACCTGGTTATATTTCTTGGCATTTTCTTTTTCTTGGTTCCTTTTCTGGTTATTATGGTGCTGGAGAGTAGGAAAAAGAGGGGTCAAAAAGAAGAGGGGGATGAAGAAGGGGGACAAATTGGATTTGATGAAAACCCCGGTGAGGAGGAGCTGGAGGAGGGTGAACATGATTCAACAATTGAAAAAACTAAACAAGACCAAACCCCATTGTGGAAATATGTTAACAAGCCTGAAGCAGGGAAAGGGGGTGGAACCACTAAATTTCATTGCCCCCATTGCAACAATAATTACACAGGTTCATACACCCGTGCCAGAAAACACCTCTGCGGGAAAAGGCCATGGGATGGAGATAAACAAATAAGAATCAAAACTTGTGCAACTGTGTCAGCAGCAGATAGAGCCAAATACATAAGGGAAGAGGAGGAAGCCCAATACAAATTTAAAAAATCAAGGGGTTTCTTTGAACCAAGCTCACAATCACAAGCACAAAGAACTCCTTCAGCATCCTCCCAAGGCAGTGGATATGGAGGCATAGGGTCATCAGGTTTAAGGCGTAGAACCATATCAGATTTCTTTGATGAGGGTGTAGGAATGATTTGGATTCAAAAGTTTACAAGTTTCTCCATGCATGTGGGATACCATTCAATGTTCTTCGCTCACCTTATTGGCACGAAATGGTTTCTGCCATAAATGATGCCCCTAAATGATACAAGAGCCTTGGGTATGACAAGGCAAGAACCGTTGGACTTGATCACGAAAAAGCAAAAATATCACATTCTTTGAATAGAATGACAAGTTCTTGGACTAACCGTGGGGTGTCCATTGTATCTGATGGATGGACAAATGTAAAAGGCAAGCCATAGATAAGTGTTCTTGCTATGTCTATTAGTGGTGCCATCTTTTTAAATGCATATGATTACTCAGAGAAGTTCAAGACCAGCATCAACATTGCAGAAGCATTACTTGAAACAATTGACTGTATTGGGCCATACAATGTCATCCAAGTCATCACTGATAATGCTCCTAATTGTAAGTTAGCGGGAGCAACTATTGAGGATAAATACCCCCACATATTTTGGTCTGGGTGTTTGGTTCACACATTGAACCTTTTGATGCATGATGTTGTTAAGAACAAAAATGAACAATACAAATGGATTGGTGATTTGTACAAGAAAGGCAAACAAATGATAAAATTTATTACAAATCATAGCAATACCCACGGCCTTTTCCGCAGTCACTCAAGATTGGAGTTGTTGAAGATTGCGACGACTAGATTTGGTAGCTACTACCTCACCTTCAGGGGCCTTTTGAAGGTAAGAGAGTCATTGGCTAGCATGGTATCAAGTCCACACTGGCAAGCATTAAAGGAAAGGGCTACAAATGCAGCTGACAGGCGAGGTTTTGAACTGGTGGAGGAGGCCACTCTTGATGGTATGTTTTGGGCAAGTGTGAGGCAAGTATTGGATTTCACCAAGCCCATTTATCACATGATCTGGTTTGCAGATACAGATAAACTAGTGATTGGCAAGGTGTATGAGCAGATGGATACCATGCTAGGGCAAATAAAAGATATTGTTCATAACAATGATCCCGACTTCTACAAACTAATTCACGATTGTGTGTGTGTACGGTGGAATAAACTTAATCTTCCACTACATTGCTTGGCGTATATCCTTACGCCAAAATACCATTCTACATCTTGGTTGGGCCAACCTACACCAAGGGGTGGGGTTAGGACCAAACCCCATTTAGATGAAGAGGTAACTAGAGGATATTTGGATGCATTAGAAAAGTTGATACCTGACAGGGAGGAATGTGCTAGTGTGCGCCTTGAAATAGGCAGGTACTTCAGTGGCACTGGTTTGTTTGGTACCTTCCATGCAATGGAAGACAGAGACAAATTTGATGCTCTCACATGGTGGGAATCATATGGCAGCCAGGGACTTTTGCCAAAATTGGCAAAAAAAGTTCTATCACAGGTTGTAAATACTTCTTCTGTAGAGAGGTGTTGGAGCGCCTACAGCTTCATACATAATGTGAAAAGAAACAGACTCAATGAAAACCGGGCAGAAAGCTTGGTTTATGTGCACTACAACTTGAGGTTGTTGAGTCATTACCATGATCGGGCTTATGAGGATCCAACATATAAAATTTGGGACAACCACCCAGAGGATGACAATTTGGAGGATGGCACTATACATCTTGAGGAACTAGAAGAGGAACTTATAAGGGATGAAGATGAAGCAGCTGCAACAGCCATGCCACCTCCACCATCCAGTAGCAGTGCTCGAGTTCTGAGTCTTGTTCCTTTGTTGTCGCCACCTCCATCTACACCCTCACATGGAGGGCATGTGCCTTCTAGTTCTGGTTGTCGGTCTGTGCGGGAGACTCCTAGAAGACCACCACGACCTGCTTATACTCCTAGAGACTCTCGTGGCAAGGGCCACATGTAGATTTACAGTTTACTTGTCTTTTCTAATTTCTATTAGTTTTCATAACTGTTGAGTTTTGAGTCCTTGACTCTTGACTCTTTCATATCATAATGATATTTTTTGTAAACAATATATGACTGTGACAATGAAAATTTGAAGTTTGAAGTTGACAATTATAACCCATTGGTAATGATTGTGAATTATGAATATGATGCTTTGTGAAAGACTAAAGTTGTTTCATTTCATTTCATTATTCATGTTTCATTTTATAACATTTCATTTTATGTTAACAGTGAGAAGTTAGGAGTTAGAAATATCTAAGATATTACTTCTTGTAATGGTTAAACTTAGCTTACATGTACAACTTTGGTGATCAATGATGATAAATGTTATATATTGAATTTTCAATTTTGAAAGCTTGAAGTTGAAACTTTAAGATTGAATTTGATGAATCATGATTCACAAGACTCAATATGTTGCAGTTGTAATATGTATGTTACTAACTTGTGGACGTGGTTGATGAAGATTATAACTTCTAGATGATTGATGTGATATGGTTCAATGATCAATCTATGTTTTTTTTATGTCTTTTATATCTAATTCATCATTCTTTGTTGACATATATGTATCAAAATATAAAAAATATATATATATTTAAAAAATCGCTCCAGGATTCACTCCCAAACCAGGAGCTTCTAAAAATGTCGCTCTCGCTCCCGTTTTCGCTCCCACTCACCGCTTTCGCTCCCGCTCCCAAGTAACATTGTTCTGCAAGCTACAACTTGCAAGGAAGCTCCAACTCCCATCAATTTTTTGCAGGCTACAACCCACAGGAGGGTCCTACCTCAATAGGCTCCAACCTATTATTTATCAAGCTACAACTTGAAAGGAGACTACAAGCCCATGATACATACAAGAAACAACATGTTGGTTTACCTAGTCTATAACTTTGCATAACTCCATCTCCAGCTCTGCTTCTTCTCCTCAAATCTACTTCACATCAGTTCTATATATGTGTCAGGTAAATAATGGACATCACCTCAATCAGCTCTCACATTCTCTAACTCTCTAACAATGCGGCCTTCCAACCTCACACATTTTTATAAACAAACTTTCATGGTTGTTTGTATTCCAAACATGAATATGAAGTAAAATGACTTATCTCTTTTCATTCCACTGATTTGTTTCACACCTTTTACAATCTTGAATATTAAAATAAAATAAATACTTCACTAAATATTATTTCCAACTACATGTAATGATTAAATCAGCAAGCATAGCAGCCATAGCCTTTGCAACATACATTAGCAATACATCAGTAACTATAACATCACAACATTACAAGCATAACAACATTCTTCATGCCTTCGCCCTTGTCCTTGCCTTATACCTTTTCCTTTGTTTTGCATCATGTCTTTGCCTTGCATCACAACAATCTCTGCAACATTTTTTCACCAGCAACCAACAAACATATGACACTGTTTGCCATCCTACTTTGTTGCTCCTTTGCCATAACAATATATGCTACATCATCAATATGCAATCAACTCAACATGCAATAACAACATAAGAAAGCAAGCTCTAACAAGTTGTTCTCTTTCACCTCCACAGTGTAACAATACCCGCACCAACAAAAGCATGCCATCAACAACATTTGTTCAACTATGCATACAATAACTATGCCATCATACTTTGCAACATGCCTTGCCATCAAGCATAACAGTGATCAACAATATAGTAGCATAACAACAAAATCATATGCAAGCAGTTCAATAACAATCATATGTTCAACTGGTCTTTGTTACATAATAATCTCTGCAACATTCTCTGTTCTACCTTGTTGTTGACAAGCATCACAACACCTCATCAACTGAGCATGCATCAATCAACTCCTTCATCAACAGCACTTACAATGCACAATCAATCTTGCAAAACAATGTACACATTAGCCTTCAAATCAGCCTCACACATAAACATACGCAAGCCTTAAACATAAAACATTCACTCTTCAATGCCATATCTCTGTTCTCTGCAACATGCCAACTCAAAAACATAGCTCTCTGTAACATATCACACACTTTGTCCTAGCATCTCTGCAACACTAATCTTTGCAACATTTCTCATAGAACCATTCGACAAGTACAATGCATCAAGCCATAGCTAGCATCAACATCATCACAACAGTGATCAACAATATGAAAACATCACAATATGTGCATATGCAAGCAATTCAACATATGTATATGTAAGCAGTTCAACATATGCATATGTACAACATAGCCATAGCATCACAAAATATGATGGCAACATAAGTAAGCAACCTTTAACAATAGCTACTTCATGCCTTTGCCTTCACAACAACATCTCCATAACCAATCAGTCAATCAATAGTTGCAACAACACAGTGCATCAAGACAAGTATACCTCAATGCATCAATATCTCCATAAGTTGTTCTCTAACAAGCTATCGTGACCACACTTCTTGCTGCTTCTTTGCTTCTCTTTTTCTTGCTGCTCCTTTGACTTTGCCGCTCTTTTGCCATAAATGACAACAATACCAACAGTAATTGGTAGTGTTATTAGACCTTGACATCTGGACGGATCTAAACTTGTTTCTCAAGATCATTTTCATGTTCATGTTCTCACTCTGGAATAGATCCACTAGAGCCTTGAAAATCTCATTAGCCAACTTCTTTA
Source organism: Pinus taeda (assembly GCA_000404065.3). Lineage (NCBI taxonomy): Eukaryota > Viridiplantae > Streptophyta > Pinopsida > Pinales > Pinaceae > Pinus > Pinus taeda. Next base: position 59,090 of record APFE030967285.1, read on the forward strand.
CCGATTGAGGGTATCAAATGATCCTTCATGGAATCCATGATAATCCTCTGGGATTTGAGTCATTTGACACCCCTCTGAATACCAACCTAATGAAATGTGCTAGTGCTTATCCCTGCAGATTTGAAAAGGGGGGAAACCTAGGGTTTAACAATGTTGACTCAAGGGGTCAGGAGCCCCTTGAGAGATGTTGAGAACTGCAAGATCTCTAAGACTTGTATCCATAAATGATGACCTATGGAAACAAATTTATAGACCAATGTGCCTATATCTAGAAGGAAAATGAGTTGCAAAAATTATCCAAGACACAACATGCCTATCCAGTTCTGTCTATGATCCCACCAAAATGGTACCTATAAAATGACAAGGTAATGCCAAATGAAAGTATCGAGATAAACAAACAAAGAATAAATATTAATTCCACTAATGACCCAAATAGATCAATGAGACTCGAACATAAGCAAATAATATTGGCTAAATAAGGAATGGCTAAGGCACCTTCCCCCTAAAGCTGAAAAAAAGTTATATAAATGACTTCGGTGAATATTCACCCACAATGCATTGAATTAAATAAATCTTACGTGGTAAAACAAAATCATGCACAATAAATAAACAACAAAATATCATTAATGAAATGGAGAGGCCCGCCAAATACTATAGACCTTGCAACTAATAAATCATTAATCTATCATGCATATTAACAGTTCAACAAAGGATATTATCAGAACATACAGAAATGGATGGAACCGATGACGCCCTGATCCCCTAACACGCAAAGGACCTTCTGGCTCAGCTTCACTCTTGTCCATTTGATTGAAGCACTTTGCAAGGTAGACACCTTGCTGAGCCGCAACCTACAAACAAAACATCAGAAAGGGGCACTGTTAACGACTAATAAGATGATGAAAGGTAAGGTGCTTGGAAAAGAAAATAACATGTAGTTGAACATATCTTTAATGGTAACAAATTTGTACAAGCCCATAAGACTGGATTATGAGTGTTCATGATGTTGGAACATTGCTCACTTTAAACATTCTTTTTCACCAACCATGAACAACCATCCAAATTGAGAGAGCAGAAGATGAAGTACCTGAGCAGTAGCTGGCAGAGTTTTCATTTGAGAATCCACATCACTGAACCTTGACTTAAACTCGTCAATATTAAGTTCTAATTTCTTCCCCTTTTCACTTTTTACTCCTCCTTCTAGCAGCTTTGTTACACTATCCATTTGCTTTCTTTTCATATAAATATCTACTTGAGGGTATCTTTCTTTGATATCCTTCAAAACATCACGAAATTCTTCAACAGTTAATGTGCCAGAGTTATCCTTATCTGCAATCTTGAATATGTATGATAGGTCTTCCTGCAATTTGTCAGATATTTGATAAATAGACACATAAAATACACAATCAATCCCAACATCATTAACTAGTTCAATAATGCTTACCAGTTCAGATGTAACATTCTAAATTTGCAATAAAACTTAATATCCTAAATTTAAAACTAACTCTATACTCTTTCTGCTTTTTTGAATTTTGTTTCCTGGCAATTCAGTAGGCATGGACATCATCCAGTTCACTATTTGCAAAAATGGTTGATGTTTGGTAGTACTCTTCAGCATTCACCCAATCAAAATTGTTTCATGTTACATGTGGATGGTAATGAAAAGCATGTAATGTAAGAGGTGAAGAAGCCTGTAAAAGAAGCCTGTTGAAGATAAAAAAAGGGTCAAGGTGATCTGGCTGTTATGAGGTGTAAGTGATCTGGCCTTTTGTTGAGTCTAATGGCTTAAGTGGAGGAGTTATATACTACTGCCCTGGTTGCTTAATGTGTCAAATTTGCATATAAGTATACTGAACCAGCAAGAAAGACACTCAAATCTAACAAAATATATGATGTGAATAGTCAAAATGAGTGTGCAAGAAATATGCTAACCAAATCTTAAGTGATTTTTATGATCCGTACCTTGGTTAGAGGGGTGTTTGTACAATTTAGCTTGTTGTCTTGTTACATAGACTACAAGATCTGCTGAAAATTGCAGAAAACAGCAAGGGAATTCCTTTGGAAACCACCCACAAGTGCCCAACCATTTGACTTGGAGGTGGATTGATCCACTTACTAAACCCTTTGACCACACTGCTAGCCCAAAAAGTACCATGACTCTCTCTTTTTGTGGATCAAGAGACTTGACGATGAATAAAATATTTGTTGTGGTCAATATGTGCCCAACATCCACCTCCTTGGACCAAACAGCTACATGAGGTGGAAAAAAAGCTAGCTTAGGAGCTGTACATGGGGTTTCACTGGCCCACATCACCACTTTAAAGTGAGTCATTCCACCCTCTCTCTTGGGCATTCCATTTTGCATGATGGCTATTCTCCTTAGGGTGGTCAATGCTTCCATTTCATACCTTTCTTGGCTTCAAACATGCTAATTTTCTTCCATCTGGCACTAGCCACCTTTTCCTTTACTTGACATCTCACTTGCATGGCTCGACTTGGGCTTGCAGAGGCTCACATGGAATTGGTATCACCAATGTTGCATCAAAATGAGGCTCTAGAAGAATTGCATGAGGGAAATGAGGCCCCATGCATGACATACAACGTAAAAATCTCTCCATCCAACATTCACAAGGTCTGCCACCTTTTACTACATGTGGATGTCCATCTTTGCATGCTAAATTGTACTCGCAAATCCATCTTCTTCTAAATTTCAATGTGGCATGTAAAGTGTGTATTATGACGAACAAAATAAGCCATTGTTGAATTTTGGTCCCCTAGGCTCTGTGCATTGGGGTGCATGAAATCCCTAAATCATGGAATTATGTGAACTGTGAGATTGCCATGTTGAGAAACATGAAAATGATAAAATATCACGGCCAAAAGGATGCGTACAGGCTCTGACACATGATCGTGTAGATAGACATAGTTGCACCCAACATGGGTTAGAATAGCCCCTACAACAGTGATCACTCCTACATAAAATAAATAGCTTCTCAAAATTATGTGCCCAAGTAAATCCATCCTAAGTCGCCCAAACCTATCCAAGATGAAAGATGTAATGGCCCATCAAATTACAGGGAACATAGGAATATTAGCAAACATACGAGGCATGCATATGATAGCTACATATGCATGAACCATATGTATTGCGCTAGTATACATACTGGCTAATATGGAAAATGTCTAAGTTTAGGTTGATGAATCGATTATCGAGATAAATTCTTAACTTGCCAAAATATAATAAATATAACAAGGCTTTCAAAATACATAAATACATAGGATTTTGATTAACTAAAAGAAATTATATATTATATATCAAATGAAAAGAACTAACTATGTAAATCTAAATTCTAAGTTGAATTATTAAAATTAAAAGGGAAACTATAGTATTATAAAAGAACTAACCTTATAAATCTTGTCTAAATGTTAAACTTTAAAAAGTGGTATAATTTAATAAAATATTAAATTAAATCTTTAAAAAAGTTTGGTACTACGTAACTCACTTGAATATCTCTTGAAAGTGATGAATGTCCATATATAAACAATGACAACCTCGTTAAAACACTATGAGAGGCCATGTATCTGACAGAAGGAAAGAATCTATGCCTCATAGCCAGAGCGGTGGAGGGTGTGTTATGAAACCAGCTCACAAAAAGATAGAAAAGATAGATCAATGACTTAAAAATCGGTCTCTTCGAGGGGGAAACCTCCTTTACATTACACAAATGAACAATTCTTGGATGATACAAATGACTAAACCTCTTTTCTATATATAGGAGTCTAAGGGGTCACAATATAATCAAAGCCGACATAACAATAATAATATTAGGGCACAACAATAACAATAGTGGGCTTCTATGGTGCACACTAATAACAATATGAGGACAATAGGAGCACAGTAATAACAACAAGGGCTACCATGACAATAGTAATGGGGGAATCACTAGTATTATAGGGACCTAACATGCCCCTCTCCTTCAAAAAAGTGTTGTCCTCAACGCTTGAGTAGTTTGGGATGCTTCTATATAAAATTCTCATCCTCCCATGTGAAATCTTCAACGGGTAAGTTCTTCCACTTGATGAGATACTCCAAAATTGATCAATTTTGTAGTTGTCGAGTTCTTGTTTCTGTGACTGCTTCAGGTTCTAATATGATTTTTCCTTCCTCGTCAAGTTCTGACAATATTGTTTGAACTGGGAGCTTGTCACCTATAACCTTCTTTAAACATGAAACATGGAAAACAGAGTGCACTCAAGAAGCTGCAGGAAGCTCCAATTTGTATGCAATAGTACCAATCTTTTCCACACCTTATATGGGCCATAACACTTTGGTGATAATTTATTATCCTTCTTAGCTTGCTTGAGGGATATTTGTTTATTATGGTTGTAGCCGTTGGAATACCCAATCACCTACATCAAAACTTCTTTCGTTGCGATGTTCATCTGCCTGCTGTTTCATTCTATTATGCGCCAAAGTGAGGTTATCCTTTAAGAGTTGGAGAACTTGTTGTTGATGCTCGATGTGATCTTCCACTACTTGAACCTTAGAATTTTCTCTTAAATATGATGTGATGGATGGTGGATGATATCCATAAAGTGCCATAAATGGGGTCATTTTTGCTGCAGTCTGGAAGGAAGTGTTATACCACCATTCAGCCAGAGGCAACCATTTGACCCATTGTGTCTATTTATCAAGAGAAAGCAACAAAGATATCCTTCCAAACATTTGTTTACTATCTCAGTTTTCCCATCAGATTGAGGATGATAAGATGAGCTATGAGCTAACTGAGTACCGAAACAAGAAAATAATTTTGTCCAAAAATTTCCAGTGAAAATGGGATCTTTGTCGATTACAATAATCTTTGGGTTTCCATGTAGTTTTTGAATTGTTTCCATAAATGCAGTAGAAACTGTATTGGCTTTAAATGGATAAGATAATGCACAAAAGTGTGGATACTTGGTAAATTTGTCAACTACCACCATGATGACACTCTTTCCTTTGGATTTGGGTAATACCTGTGATACAATCCATTGAAACCTCCTCCCAATGCTGGCTTGGAATGGATAAAGGTTGTAATAGACCTGGGGTCTTAATTGTTTCAACTTTATTTTGTTGGCAAACCAAACATTCCGCCAAAAGCTTTTGAATATCCAATTTAAGGCCATCCCAAAAAAAATTCTTCTTGACCCTCGGGTAAGTTTTTAAAAACCCTGAGTGCCCTCCTAAGGGAGAAGTGTGCATTTCCATAAGAATATTTTGTTTGAGTTGAGAATTCTTACATAGGTATAAGCGATCTTTGTACCATAATGAATCATTTTTTCAACTAAATGTATTAGATGTACTGGGATCTTGTTGCAACTTTTCAATGAGTGCCCACACTTCTTCGTCATTCTTCCATTCATCCCTTGCTTCGTTTATCCAATTTGGTTGCATAATAGAAATGGCGCAAAGCAATGCTTCCACATCCTCATCCTTTTTTGAGAGTGCATCTGCCACAACATTTTGCTTCTCTTTTTTGTAGATGATTTTGAAGTCATAACCCAACATCTTTGTGACCCGTTTTCGCTGCTCTTCTGAAGATAATCTTTGTTCTAAAAAGTATTTAAGACTATCATGATCCATTTTTACCTTGAAATGTCTTCCCATTAGGTAGGGTCGCCATTTCTTAAGTGCATGTAGTATTGCCAACATTTCCTTCTCATAAATAGCTTTGTGTAAATACTTTTCTCTGATTGGACGACTTTCGAAAGCAATGGGTCTTTCTTCTTGCATTAAAACAATACCAATTCCATTTCCTAAGGCATCACATTCCACAAGAAAGATTTTTGTGAAGTCCGGCATAGCCAAGACCGGTGCTTGGCGCATTGCCTCTTTAAGATGTTCAAAGGCCTTTGTTGCTTCTGGAGTCCATGAAAATGCATCTTTCTTCAATAATGTTGTTAGAGGTGTTGTTATTTGCTCCCATAATTCTTAACAAACTTGCGATAATACCCTGTCAACCTGAGAAATCCTCGCAGATGCTTTATGGATGTGTGGATTTTCCATTCCTTAATGCCTTTAATTTTGCTAGGGTCTACCTTAACACCTTCATGAGATACAATATGACCCAGATATTCCACCTCTTGTACTCCAAAGAAAGATTTGGAGCTTTTTGCATATAATTGTTTCTCCTCCAATAGTTTGAGCACCCTATCAACATGTTGAACATGATCCTTCCAAGACTTCCTGTAGATAAGTATATCATCAAAAAATACTAACACAAATTTTCTAAGGGTTTGAAAATGGTATTCATCAAACCTTGAAATGTAGAAGATGCATTGGTAAGGCCAAAAGGCATGACCAAAAATTCATAATGACCATCATGAGTTCTAAATGTTGTTTTCGGAATGTCTTCAGCCTTCATTTTGATTTGATAATATCCTGAACGAAGATCCAACTTGCTGAAGTAAATTGATCCATGCAATTCATCCAATAATTCATCAATGATAGGAATGGGAAATTTATCTTTAATATTGAGCTTGTTGAGCTCCCTGTAATCCAGGCACGTGCCATGATCCATCCTTCTTGTGCACCAATACGACTGGAGTAGAGAAAGAACTTTGACTAGGTTGAATTATACCAGCCTCTAACATTTCTGCAACCATACGTTCAATTTCACTCTTTTGGGCATTGGGATATATATAAGGCCTGATGTTTGGAGGAACACTTCCTAGAACCAAATGTATAGTATGATCATGATCACGAATAGGTGGGAGGCCTTTGGGAGTCTCAAATACCTTGGAATGATTGTCTATGACTATTTGGAGATTTGAAAAAATATGTAATTTCGATGTGGGAACCTCTAGCGAACATAATTGTGCAATTACACCTCGTTGTTCTTTCTTTAGAAGCTTTGTCATTCCGTTAGAGCTGATTATCTTTCCTAATTTCCCCGCGATACCCCTTAATTCAACTTCCTTTCCTTCCGAACAAAATTTCATAAAAAGTTCTTGAAAATTAAAAGCTATTGTACCCAAGGATTGTAGTCATTGGACTCCTAGTACAACATCAGCACCACCCATTGGAATGGAAAGCATTGGGCTATCAATACATATTCTCCCATGGATAGCTTCATATTATGGCACTTTCTAGAGCAATTTATGGTTCCTCCACTTGCAACCATCACTTGACACTCTAGTGTTGGATATAGGAAGCAATTCAATTCTTTTGCTACCTTACAATGAATAAAATTATGGGTACTACCCGAATCAATCAACACTATTACCTTTTTCTTCTTGATATGTCCTTCTATCTTGATAGTTTGAGGAGTGGTAATTCCAGCCAATGCATTACAAGGTATGGTCGAATTCATTTCTTCTTTCTCTAGGGTTTGTTCCTGGTGTATATCTTCTTCTTTTGATATTTCTTTTTCTTTTTCTTCCTCCTCTTCACAATCTATCTAAAATAATTTCTTCTTAGCACACTTATGACCTTTAATGTATTTGCTATCACAAATATAACAAAGCCCTTTTGCTCTTTTTTCTTCCAGTTGTTGTGGTTTCAACCTTGTAGATTGTGGAAGGCTAGGGGCAACAACACTTCCATCTTTATAGTTGTGAGTGGTAGGCTTTCTTATTGCCATAATTTTGCTTTCCATTTTTCTTTCCAACCTAAATGCCTTCTCCAATGAATCAAGTTCCCAAAGGCGAACCTCATGTTGGATGTTATCCTTTAAGGTCCCTATGAACACATCAATCATATGCTCCTCTAGTATATCTTTTACCCTTATATTCAATTTTTGGAAGTCTTCAATGTGCTCCATCATTGAACCCTTTTGTTTGAGATTTATCAATTGGCTAAAAAAGGTGTTGTTTTTTATATCCTCATAATGTGCTACATTTCTTCCATAAAATCAATGTTGTCAAAATCGCGATCGGGATTAAATCGGCGCGAGGAATGAATCGGAAAAAATCGAAAAAATCGGGAAAAATTTGGAAAAAATCGGGAAAAAATCATTTGATACAAAAATATTCATTTTTTTTCATTTTTTTTCAAAACTCATTATAAATCGCGTTGCCCTGATTATCAGTGATTTTTTCCATAAAAATCGCGATTTTTTCGAAAAAATCGGGATTTTTTCGGAAAAAAATCGGTAAAAAAAAATATATGCGATTTTTTCGAATAAAAATCGCGATTAAATCGTTGTCCTGAAAAAAGCGTGATTTTTTCATTAAATCGCGATTTTATCGCGCTTTTCACAACACTGGTAAAAATTGCCCAAGTGATAATTTGTTTACGAGAGCAAAGCCATTGATACCATACAAACTGATTTGGTTCCAAATATAAAGTTGCAATGTGTACCTTTCATGTGTTTTGCACATTATGGAGATCGAAATATTGTTCCATCTGTAGTATCCATGTTACGGGATCCTTGCCATCAAACTTCTTCATATCAATCTTTGGAACATGGTGGGTCTTCAATCCAACATTAGAGTCTATGAAATCATGATTAACATTTCTCTTGTTCTCATCATGAATTTCCTTTACTACCCTTTCACTATTAGTAAACATTTCTTCTAGCAACTTTGTCAAATCTGTCTTCAAATCTTCCATTTTTCCTTCCATCTTAACTTCCACGTCATTCATCTTAGCTTCCAGGCCTCTCTTTTAAACCATCCATCTTATCTTCTATACCATCCATTTTATCTTCCACGTCTTTCTTTAAACCATCCATCTTAACCTATGTTACTTTTTGTGAGAGTGAAATTTGTTGCACTTGGTCTCGTAATTTTGATATATCATGTTGCATTTCTTCTTCTTCTTCATGAGTCATGCTAGAGCTTTCAGGTTACTTACTAGGTGTTTCCATTTTCTTTCTCCAAAGCATCAATTAATGATAATTATGCTTCACTATACCCTTTGAATTCCTTCAAACTAATTTTTCAAACCAAACTTATGCAAAATTTAAAAAAAACTACACACATTTTTTCACTTTGTAGGAGCTCAATATTGAATCTGATGTATCTTTGAAATTTCAGATCTCCAAGGTCTGAAATTGCGAACTGTGCTAACTCTCTGAGTCCTCTTTCTAACGCCACCAGTCTGATCGAAATTGGATTCTCCAAGGAGTTATACCAAATCTCCCAAGATGACCTAATTATACACTCTTTCAGTAGAGCTAACTTGTACGAAATGCCACGTGTCACTGTTTCAAATTTCAGACCTAAAAACGATGCACAGAAAACTACAATCTGTCCTATTTCTGCAACTTCTTACGGAATTTCAATCTGATACTCAGAGAGAAAGTTATGATTATTTTCCCAAGGTCATCTGTTTGGGATGTAATTCGGGAGCCTACAAAAACCCTAACTTCCTTGGATCATATCTCCGAAAATATAGCGAGACAAGGTCTGAAATTCGAACCCGAGCTTCAGCAGTATTTCGGCTCAAATGGCTTTTAATTTTAGAGACTGAAACTTTGTAGAAAAAAAATTATAGCGAAAATACCAAGATGACCTATTTGAGATGGAATTCTAAGGCTTGCAAAAACCCTAACTTCCTCAAATCATATATCCGAAAATATAGTGAGACAAAATCTGAAATTCGGACCTGAGATTCAGCACGATTTCGACTCAATCGGGTTTTTTTTTAGCTCTTGAAACTAGCAAAAAAAGTATAGCGAAAATGCCACGATGACTTGTTTGGAGCAGTGAAACCCTAGAACCCAATGCTCTGATACCAAATGTTATGAAACCAACTCACAAAAAGATAGATCAAAAACTTAAAAAACAGCCTCTTCAAGGGGGAAACCTCCCTTACATTACACAAATAAACAATTCTTGGATGATACAAATGACTAAACCTCCTTTCTATATATAGGAGTGTAAGGGGTCACAATATAATCAAAGTCAACATAACAATAACAATATAAGGGCACAACAATAACAATAGTGGGCTTCTATGGGGCACACTAATAACAATATGGGGACAATAGGGGAACAGTAATAATAACAAGGGCTACCATGACAATAGTAATGGGGGAATCACTAGTATTATAGGGACCTAACAGGGTGAATAAATGGTGATGTTTGGAATATAAGGGGTTTTTCTTGTTTGACAGAGGGACGAAGGAGTTTTTACATAGAGACAGAGGAGGAATTACAACAGAGAGAGCCACAGAGGAAGATTGAGCTTTATTGTTCTTGAAGTTTTTGGGCATGGGGGCCAAAGTGCTTCAATTGTGAAGTATTCTAGAGCTGGGTACCAAGGTTGTGCCCAACTTGGCAAGGAGGATTTGGTCATTTTGGTAACAGATGCAAATTTGGAGCGACGACAACTCGGGATCGACTTCAAAAATGGAAGCCAAGTATGTTTTGTGTATTAAATTGATAAATTCTGCTTTAAAATATCTCTGTATGAATTCTGAGAAGCCATTTATCAAACTTTGTTAATTTTCCGAAATTAGTGCTTCACAAAGGAACCTTCAAATGAGACCTAAGTGGACAAAGTGCGGCCAACTGACAAACACCCAGGATACCATAATACATAAATCAACACATGCCCTACAAGGCTTTTCACTTGCATCTTTTCATACATACAATGGTGTGACCAAAAAGTAATGTGTCTATGTACCCTTGCTAAAATGGGGGTAACAGGTTCCACACTTAGGGTCTTGTGTACCCACTTTGGAGGGTGTTATGAATATAATTCATAACAAGTAATTAAATAAAATAAATGTAAATATTAAATAATCAAATATTGGTTATGTTAAATAGTCATTAAAGTTAAGTGAAAAGGCATGTCTAAAAGACATGCCCAGTCACGAAAGGACACTTGCCTAGGTATATATATGCAGGTCCTCATTGTAACATTCATCACTTATACATTTTTATATAATAAATTATTATTACAAATACCTCTCGTGTATTTTTAACATTTAAGTCAACAAGCTATCAGTGTTTATGCTTCAGTGGTATCGGAGGCATGGCGCACAATATAATCATGTGGGTCTTTGAACGTTGTTCACCGCACAATGTGTCATCACGTTCACACCCTGAATGCGTTGAGCAGTTTAGTAAAATAATATGCAGAAATTAAAACATGTTGAAAGGAAATTGATAATAAGGAAGATAATAGCAACAATAAAGAAATGAAACCAGGTGAAGCAGGAAAAGAAGATTTTGATCAGAATGATGATAATGTTGAAGATGAAGTTGATCTTGATATAGATGGGAATGATACAAATCAAGATGATGATCCAAATAAAGATGAGTCTATTCCAGAGGATTGTGCACGGGTCGTCTGGACAAATCTTTCCGAGACCACTAAGAAAATCAATGACATTGAGGTGCTTGACAGGGGGTTCTTGCATGGTGATATAGTTGCAGCAACTTCGGATCCATCAGGACAGATAGCATAATGGTTAACGTGGATCTTAAAGTAGATTTATTAACTCCCACATCAGCTACAATAAAATATAATTCCAAAAAAAGCTTCAACGAATAAGGGCGTTTGCATTGGGTGATTATGTAATTCATGGGCCTTGGCTAGGCAAAGTTGATGAAGTGGTTTATAATGTGACAGTTGTATTTGATGATGGATCAAAATGTAAACTAATGAAGGTTGACCTTGGTCGCCTTATCCCAATCTCCAAGAATCTCCTTGGATACACATTATCCTTCTTTTCCAGGGCAGCGTGTCTAGGGTAGTTCTTCAACAGTATTCAAGAATGCTCAATGGTTGTGTGGTGCATGGAAGGAAAATCGTATGGAAGGCACAGTAAGTAATGTGGAAGTGGGATTAGTTTATGTCTATTGGATTGTTGCAGAACATACTGGTTACAATTCTCAGTCAGCTACCATCCCTGCAGAGCAATAGTACCCTAAACGGCTGCAGTTATTGTCTTGTTTTTCATATGCTAATTAGTAGCTAGGTGATTGGTATCTACCTCCTGCATCTGAAACGAGGATCTCGAAAGTTACTTTGCTTGTTCCAGATAACATGGAGGCTTCTGTAGAGAATGTTGCCTCATCTTTCTCAGTTTTTTTTGGTGCTTCTGTCTCAAAAACAGAGACCGTTCATGCAAGAACACTTGCGGGCATTGACAGCTTGGTTGTACAGGATGTTGATGCCACTATTGTCTTTGCGATCAAATGAACAATGCATGAAAGTTTGGATATTGACATAGAAATGCTTGGGGGCAGTGTCCCCTTACCTACTTTTGATTCTCAGAATACAACAAATTCATGTTTAAAGGAGACAACATCTGATAGTTGGGTTACACATTGAAAGAAATTTCGGAGATGTGTTATCAAGCGTGATAGAAGAGTCCACAAAAAAGATGAGGTTCTTGATGAAGCACTTTTTGTGGGCAACAAACAGACAAAGGTAGATGTGATATGGCAAGATGGCACAAGGACATGCAGTGTAGATTCCAAAACTTTGATTCCCATTAATAATCTTGGGGATTATGACTTCTTTCCTGGACAATATGTATTGGAGAAGGTTTCAGATGATTATGGTGAGGCTTCTAAGGCTGGACGAATAGGAGTTGTAAAAACTGTGGACTCAAAGGAGCACACAACAAGAGTGACGTGGCTGAACCCTGTGGATTGTCCAAAAGATGCACGCAAATTAGATGGTGAGGAGGTAGTAAGTGTCTATGAGCTAGCTGAGCATCCAGATTACAATTACTTTATTGGGGACATTGTTATACATCTATCTCCCATATTTGAGGCAACAGAAGTGCTTGGAATTGGCAATCAGGTGGTTGGACAAATAGAATGTAGGGATGAAACAAGACCTAACAATGTTGTTGAGACGACAGTTCTATCCAAAAACCAGAAAGCTCTGAAGAAAAGACAGAAGGCAAAGCTTGATGAAAGTCTTGTTGAATCTAATCTATCCTGGATTGGGAATATTATAGGCCTTAAGGATGGAGACATTGAGGTAGCAAGGGCAGACGGAATGGTCTCGAAGGTTGGACCTCAAGCAATATTTGTTGTTGGTAGAGATGAAGATGATGCATCCATCCAAAGTAATGTTGAAGAAGATGGTGAAGATGATGTTGGAAGTTGGGAAACCGTTGATTATGATGGTTCTCTACCTAATCTATTAACTTGCAACATATCTAGAGTTCTTCCACAGTGATTGAAAAATTTAGTGGGAAGAAGGAAACAAGTTAAGCTATGGCTAAAAAACACATCAGATCCTCTAAAATATCAAAAGCTAGATATTCAACTACAAGCATTGAAGCTCACTGTTAACAGTGTGTATGGCTTCTTGGGATTCACAAACCAAAGATTTTATGCAAAGCCGCTGGTAGAGCTCATCACCTCACAGGGCCGAGAGATTTTACAAGGTATTGTTGACCTTATTCAAAACCACCTAAATCTCGAGGTCGTAGCACTGCACCGCCAATCGAAAGTTGTGGTCAAGGTTTTCTCTGTCGGATTCTTCCTCAACCCTTTATCTCCCCTGACCAATTCCATATTGAATCCTCTGTCCTCGGCAACGTCAATCACGCGTCCCTGTGCCCATCATCCTTCTTGCCGTGTCCAATTCTATCGAAACCCAAGCTCCGTTACCTGCAAATCTTTGTCCGTCATCAAGGATTGCTGCCACAATCCAGACAAAATAGTCAGTCGCCAGTCGCTTTTATGTTGCCACAGGTCAAAAGGCAGGGTAGTAGTCAAACGGTGTGGCTGCCCATTTTAGAACCATTAAATATAACTAAATATATAAGCTAAATATATTTAATTAATAATAAAAATGAAATTAGAAAAAGGGAGGTCAATATATATATTAAAAATTATAATTATTTTTAAAAAAATTGGAGTTATCAAAAAAATAAAATTAGAGTTATAAAAAAATAAAAATAAAATCGATAACCCTGGATTGAAGACAGTGTTACCAAGCGAATTATACAGGCCTAGGTGCCAATGGTGTCGAGTTACATATGCCAAGATGACAACTGCAAACTGAAGGAAACTACCGACAATAAGCTTTGAGGACAAAGCTTCAGGAAAGGGCTAAGTTATGAATATAATTTATAACAAGTAAATAAACAAAATAAATGTAAATATTAAATAATCAAATATTGGTTATGTTAAATAGTCATTAAATTTAAATGAAAATGATGCACCCAGTCACAAAAGGATGCTTTCTTAGGTATAAAAATGTGGGTCCTCATTGTAACATTCATCAGTTATACATTTTTATATAATAAATTATTATTACAAAAACCTCTTGTGTATTTTTAACATTTAAGTCAACAAGCTATAGTTTTTATGCTTCAGAAGGTTTGATGGCATGATCGTTATGTGTTGAAGGGACTTTGGAGGAAGGATGTTGCACCAAAATCCCCTCTATTCCTTTCATTTGTGGAAAAAAATCATATTTGAGGGCCCATACCCTTGGAGTTTGTACATGTGGCATTAAATGCCTACAAATTATGTAATTTAGATTAATTTATTGTTGAATAGGGCCTTCTTCCCCTCCATAGGCTAAAATAGGAGGCTTTATTCTAGAAAATTAATATTTTATTGTGAAGGAAGTTGAGCACCTCCTCTACAAATAGATATGTACTTCCTTTAATTTTTTTCATGGCTGGATTTGGGGGAGAAATTCCTTAGGAGATCTATTTGATAGTTATGGTGCAGCTTACATGAATGAATGGTAAATGAAGTAGGTTATTGGATGGATGAATCACGCATTAAGCATGTTAGCATGATATTTATTTTATTGTCCTTGTTAAACTAACCCTTCCCCCAAGTCTTTGAGGAAGTAGCATGTTATTTGAATTTCATTCCCTTAATTGTTTGTGATATTGAAAGCCTTAAGTCAAAACCCTAAGGTAAGTTGGTTTGCTTACCCTAGTTTTTATTGAGTCTTGTATCTACTCCATAAAATCCTTCCAATGTTGTATGTTCCTTGACCCATATGCGTAAAAATATATCGAAAAGCTAAGGCATTGATCTTGTATCTGTAAATTTTTCAATGTTCTATGTTCTAACAATTTCTTCTTTCAGTAGAAATCATTTTCTCCAATTAGTTTTCAATCACCCAATAGCAATAAGCAACTATAGATAGAATAGGAAACCAATATGCACAATAGAAGACAGCCAAGATTACTAAGACACTGAGATTTAGATCAAAGACAAGGGAAAAACCCCACAAGAAAGAAAACACAACCAGATTCTTCTTCTATTAGATGTTCATCAAATGTTCAACAAAGATACATAGTCCAAGTACATCCAACAACTAGTCAAAGGTCAAAGCCTTGACCAACCAAGTCAACAACTCAATATCCAATCAAAGATGAGCATAAAAGTCAAATCTGGTGAAAGTACTAGTTCTGCAATTTTTCAGTTGTCAAAGATCAGTTAACAACAGTGAACATAGCCCTAACTAGTCAAGAGTCAAAGGTCAAAGTGCCCAAAAAAGTTCGATCAAAGTAGCAAATAATTCAGCCTCTCTTGCTCCAATCAAACCCAGTCAAAACAGCTCTCAAATTTGCCTTCAAATTATGGTCAAAGTCAAACTCAACCTACGAAAACCGTAGCCTCATATTTGTGATCAAAGATGGTCAAATCGGTCTCAGTGTCCTTGAATTCGACCTTCCAAAACAGACCAGAAAATTTGGTCCTCCAAGACAAATTAGCCCAAGTCAAGTGAAGTCAAACTAGGTCAAAGCAATTCCAAATAGAAGTCAAACTTGGTCAACAAAATTTCTCTATCCTCCTCTCGCACGTGTGAACTCCAACCTTGCAATTTCATAAGTGATCAAACCAAACGAAGAAGGAATGATGTGTGATGTGATGCCTCCAAGTGATGCCATCTTAGGTGTATTTATATGTGATCTTGGGTGTCGAATTTCAACTTTAGGTCGACTTGTACTTATTTGAGATGACTCGGACCAACATTAAAAATAATATTTTCCCACATGCAAGTTTGATTTTTTCAAGGGAAAGCGGGATCTGCTTAGGGTTTTTTGGGCTTCCCTAATGGGGAAATTGCTCCCTCATCTTCCACTTTTCAATAGTATCATCCATCACCCATTTATTTCTTTATAATCCTTAAAACCCTTTTGTAAGACCCCAGATTTCTCCTCAAACTCACCCTCTAGGAGACCACTCGATATTATTGAGGCAAGTTCAGAAGTGTCGAGGTGTACATCAAGCCACCCATTCTCTGAGCATTAGAGAGATTAGCTCTAAACAAAGATGACCCACCCATCAAACTACCCCCTAGACCCAAAGAAGCAATAGAAGATCTATCAGGAGTTTCTTGATTTCGACATTAAATAATAGAAGTATGGAGTTAGGCTCCTTGATGGTTCCAGAAGACTGAGATAGCAAGCCAATTCCTATTTTGAACCCTAACACTCAACCATCAGACGTAGGATACCTTGATATCATTGGTCTCCTCATCCGACCTCCCTCTCCCACTCTCTCTCTCTCTCTTGACAAGTTCTTGTGTTGGATTGTCCCCCTTCAGACTTGAACAAACTCACTTTGTATTTTATATCATTGTATCTTTGATATGGTTTTATACATATCTTGTTGATCTAGAGATGATCTGAGGTTGTCATTGATGTCAACCCAAGCAGCACCAGGGGCTACCCTGATCTTGCAACGAATTTTGACTTGACAACTTACTCTATTTTGAGTCAAGGATCTTCTAGATGGATTCTACTCATTGAGATGTTTCCGTTGATAGATGGCACACTAAGTAATTCTTCACGGTTTGAGAGATATTCATGTTTGAAGTTAGTAACCCCAGTTAGTGGGCTCTTCACAGTTTGAGAGATATTCATGTTTGAAATTAGTAACACCAGTTAGTGGACTAAAACCCTATGGGGTTGTGGCATGGCACTCATAATTGGTTTTCGTCATTAGAATAGTCAATAATTAATAATTTTTTAAGCTCCTAAAATCCCTCCAACATTCTCTATAGAAACCCCTCTCAACTCTATAAAAGGAAATCTCATATATCCTCCAAATAGTGTGATCGTGGCATTTTCGCTATAACTTCATTTCTGCAAAGTCTTAGATTTTGAAATTAAAACCCATTTGATTCGGAATCCTGATGAACTTTGTGACCGAAATTCAGATCTTGGTTCACTATATTTTTGGAGATATGATCTGTGGAAGTTAGGGTTTTTGTAGGCTCTCGAATTTCATCTCAAAGAAGTGACCGTGGAAAATCGTCATAACTCTCTCTCTAAGAAGAGGATTGGAATTCTGTATAAAGTGGCGAATAGTGCACGGATTGTAGTTTTATGTGTATCAATTTCAGATCCGGAGGAGGAAACAGTGACACGCGACACGTCGTACAAGTTCGCTACTAAACTAGTCCATAATTAGGTCATTGTGAGAGATTGGGCATAACTTTGTCTTGAAGAGACCAAATCGGGTCAGACCTATGGCATTGGAAAGAAGACTCAGAGGGCTACTACAGGACCAAATATCACATATTGGGGATCTCAAATCATAGAGATACATCAGATTAAATATCGTGCTCCTAGAAGGCAAGAAAAAACTAGATCAAGTGTTTTCAAGGGATGCAAAGGACCAGACTTTCTAGGGCAGCAAAGAGCAAGGTGCAGCAAAATGATGCAACAGAGGTAAGCTACAGGTAAGTACCTTCCGCATATGTATGTTCATCTCTTAATTGCATTAGGTTCTTTGTATTCTAATTTGTTGTTTTTGTTTAGCACTGACATATGCTTTGCAGGATGAGGTAAGTTTTGCTATTGTCATGTCATGGGTATTTCCTTGAAGACTATTTTCAGGTATTATATATTCATCAAGAGAAGACTTAATGCATAATCTAATGTTCTAAAGAGTGAGAAAGGGTAGCATGACAAGAGCAGCAATCAAGGTGCATAACAGCAGCAAGAAGTTCACCACATGAAGTCTTCAAGTGGGAAGCACTACATACAATCATTCTAAGAGTATCATTGTACAGATTCATTGTAAAAACATCTTTGTAAAAGTTGTACAAGTGTCTATCTGCCAAGAGTTGAAGAGGCAGTGTCGGGAGGTCTAGGATCATCATTAGGTGGTTGAGTCATAGTTGGGGCTATGGTCTAGTGCGTTTTCTTCTTCTACATCATTCTATATCATTGTAAAGTGGACCATTTTCCCTAGTACGGCAATCCATTCTTCTTTTATTCTTCTATAGGGTAGTAGGGTGGTGTTAGGCCGGTACCTGAAGTCACCAATAGGTTCAAGCCTATGAAAACTTCAAGGTGGTAGGGTGGTGCTAGGGTGAGTTGTAGCTCATTAGGTGTTGGGGCATCCGTTCAGTTGACTACTGAAGAATCTCGGGCATTGGAGCGTCCATCCAGTGGGAGCTCGAGAAGAATGCTTTTCTAGATTCTAGGAAGTTGGAGCTTTCTTTTCAATTGGAGTTGAAGATTAAAGAATTATTAGAGAAGTGTTCGGTGGTTTTTGACCCGAAGGGGGTTTTCCACCTAAAATTTTTGTGCCTCGTGTTCTTTTATTTACTGTTGTTACTGCATAAACATTGATAATAATTGAAGATTAACTAATGAACTGAAAAGATTTAAACGTGCTAATTTCTAAGGAATACTGATTCACCCCCCCCACCCCAGTATTTTCCAACATATATGTAGGTTTCTTTCGTTGTATTATCTTTGGCATTTTCTAGGATTTGCACTAGCACTACCTCATTGTATTCATTTAGGTTGTACTCTTCAATCCCATTGACCTACTTTTGTGGTCATTTATTGGACATTAATAAAATTATCTTATCTTAAATTATTTCCACGATCACTAGATAATTCCTTGATTGTGTGTGTTTGGGATCCTATTTGAGCCTTTATCGGTTGATTAAAACCTTCAAATTGAGTCTGTTGCACACTTTTTTGTCAAAGTTCAAGGAAGTAGATATGCCAAAAACTTTTTCAAAGGATCGGATCATCTTTCAACAGTTTACATGTATCATTGTAAACCCATTCTGCAAATTTATGATGTAAATGATACTAGTAAGACCATGAATGTATGTAACCACCTAGGTAAGCCTATTATTTCGGCGATAATTTCATCCTGGGAGGTTTTTCGTCTCACTGACTAATCTGCATTTCTAAACACGATGGTCAGCAAAGTTTTTCCATCTAGCCTTACCCAATCTAGAGTGGAATCCTTCATTAAAGTCTTAGGTGAGTCCTAGTGTTCTAGTCGAGTCCTATGTAAAAGTGATTTGGGAATAATTTTAGCTAATTGGCTAAATTATTTTATTACAAATCACTTGGTCTATTAGATCACATTGTGTTGCAGAATTGGGTATGTAATTTGAGGGTCTAAGTCGAATGGGTGTTCCCCCTTTGAGGGTTGAAAATGTAATAATCTTATGTAAAAAAAATATAGTGCATGCTCCCTCGCAATCAGAAACCATGGCTAAACTATTTGACGGTGGAAAAATATTAATCCCCTCAAGTGTCAATTAATTAATTTTTGTAAAAATTTCTATTTTCCCACCCCGGTTTTCAGTTTCTCCTTATTTCTCCCATGTAGTTAAATGCCCTTTCCCATAACCATACATTCAACAAGCTGAAAAAAATAAATTTGCTGAAAACACAAATTCTGGAAAATTTACAGAATGCTGGAAATTGCAGAAATAAAAATCAGCAGTAATAAACAGCCATTAAAACACATTAAAACACTGATATTTTTGGTCAACGTGACCCTGGAAAAACCCCCTACAACTCTTGGGGAAAACCAGTTTGAGAGCTCTTCTTTATTTCTGAAAAATGTCTTTTTACAGCAAGAAAATATTCAGCAAAAATCAGCAAGCAAACTTTTACAACTTATCTCAGCGTTGCTGAAACTCTGCCTTGCTGAAAAACTGCCCTGTTGAAACTTCGTTGTTGTTACTCCGCTGCTGAAACTTCGTTGCTGATACTCTGCAGCTCACTGTCCATAAATCTCTTTTGCTCTGTTGCTCTCCTTCTCTCAATCTGCTCATGAAAGAATTGAATCGAATGTGATCTTTTCCTCCTTTTCCTCCCTTAAGATAACTCCAAGTGACTTTTGGGTGATCCAAGTGACTTTTGAGTGAT
>APFE030967285.1:84214-130884 GCA_000404065.3 Pinus taeda
TTCTGTTTTCCCACCCCGGTTTTCAGTTTCTCCTTATTTCTCCCATGTAGTTAAATGCCCTTTCCCATAAACATACATTCAACAGGCTGGAAAAAATAAATTTGCTGAAAACACAAATTCTGGAAAATTTACAGAATGCTGGAAATTGCAGAAATAAAATCAGCAGTAATAAACAGCCATTAAAACACATTAAAACACTTATATTTTTAGTCAACGTGACCCTGGAAAAACCCCCTACAACTCTTGGGGAAAACCAGTTTGAGAGCTCTTCTTTATTTATGAAAAATGTCTTTTTACAGCAAGAAAATTTCAGCAAAAAATTACAGCAAAATAATTTTTTCAGCAAGCAAACTTATCCGTTTTCAGCCCAATGGACCACCTGGAAACTTCTCAGTTTTCAGCAAAAAAATCATCTTTTTCTGCTTGTTCTTACTGCTGTTCTGCTTGTCTTTCTGTTGTTCTGATTTTGCTGAAGAGCTGCCTGGTATGTGTGCCAAACCGCTGCCTTTTTCTCCTTCTTGTCCAGAAATCTCCCTTGCTCTCTTGCTCTCCTTCTCCCAATCTGCTCATGAAAGAATGAATGATCTTTCTTTTCCTCCCTTAATATAACTCCAAGTGACTTTTGGGTGATCTCTAAATCCAATGGCTGAAATAGATTTAGATCAATGCTGAGATTAAATGCACATTTAAATCTCACTTTCTATTTTTTAATTCACCCCACTTTAATAAAGACCCACTTAGTCATTTATTTCCAAAGTCACTTTTCCTTTCTAATTTTTCATTGACTTTATAAAAGCCACTTTAAAATTAGACTTAGTAACTTTATCACTTAAAGTCACTTTTAAATTAGATTTTAACTTCATAAAAATTATAAAGTCACTTTAGGAGAAAAATTAAAATCTTTTGGACACTTTTCCCTAGGCCAAAGATCAAAGCCCAAGGGAACCACCTGTCCTTCGGTACCAAATTTCAACAATTTTTCTAGCAAAAGAAAATTAAATCCTAATCCAAAAAATTAATTAATTATAGTCAAATTAAAATGTCTTAAAGAAATTTAATTATCCAAGTGGAAAAATTCGTGGGTCTTGAAAGAAATAAATTTTGGAGGTCCTCCGCCAAGGGAATATTAGATATTTGAAGAAAAATCGGACGCTTGGACCCTTGTGGTTCAATCAAAGTCAAGTTTTTAAGGAAATTAGCTCAAAATAATTAACTTCGATCTAATAAAAAAATGGATCAAAAGAAAAATTCGAAAATTCCTCAAAATTAATAAATTCAACGGCTAAGATTAAAAGATGATAAAGTATTTTTCAACAGCCGAGATTATTTTGACAATGATCAAGAAAACTAGGTGTTATTTTTCCACTTGGAGGGTTTATATATAGAGAGAGACTCATTTGTGTGTCAAAGTTATTTGATGTCTAGCCAAGATGATGTAACAATATTGTCCTGTTGAGAACGTTTATTTGAATCATAATAAAGACTTTGGGGCGCAGTTCATGGTGTTCAGTGTTCGTTGATATGTGGTATGCGCTGGGTACAGGCTTTCCTATATTGTGCTGATTAATGTTAAAATTTGTTTTTCATTAGATGGGGATAAAGTCATTCTATTGATAGATTTTGGGTTTTTCTTAGATGATTTGATTCGGCATATGTCTAACAAATTTTCTTGAGAAATATATATAGTGTTTGCACGTTCCCCAATCCATTGTCTCCAAGTTCACAAACTATGGGCATGAACCGACCTTGTTTGGAATCCAAATATTTATGTGGTTGATTTAACTTCACTAAGACTATAGTGTGCATTAATTTTACAAGGTATTTTTGGCCATTCATCAAAGAAAAATTCCATAAAAAAGTTATTTCTCCAAAACTTCTTTCAAGCATTGTATATTTGTAAAATTATTTTGTAAATTATTTTTGTATATTATTTTTGCTAATTGGGGTTTTGGGGTTTCCTAGATTTCTTGTATGTATTGGAGGTTTGGGCATTTGTAATTTTATTTGTGTAGATAAACCCCGAGCTAGATCTGAAGATTTGTAACAGTTTCAAGGGGTTCAAGCCTTGGAATATTTTCGTGAGGGTTTCTAGAGGTGGATCTAGGCCTAGGAAGGCAAGATCCACCATATTTTTCCTCTCAAATCTCAACGTTCAAGGCCAAGAAAAAGGCATCAATCCCCAGGAGAAATCTGAAGCATAGTTAAATTATGGCAAGGGTTTTTGAATTTTCTAGGCCTTCGGGCCAGGCATCTGCCTCCCTGTTTGGCTGTAACCCTTTCCTACCCCATAGCCCTAGCCACAGGCCTGCCTTAGGCCTCGGCCTCCTCCGTTGCCCACTATCCTCCTCCTTTTGGCCTGCCTGCAGTCCCCTTTCTCTCCTTATCCCTCCACCACAGCCTTCTCCTCTACCTTTTCTTCCCTTATCTCCCTTTTTCTTCCTTTTCTTCCCCTCCGTTCGCTCTTTCTTCCATCCTTCAATCCTGTCGTGGCACCTTAAGCCTCTGCCCCTACCTCCTATCAGCTCCATCCTACCCTTTCTGCCCTCGGCTCCCTTCCTTCCACTCTCATCCCCTCACGACAGCCCTCACCTCTTCTCCTAACCCTCTCAGCCTTCTGCTAGCCATCCTATCTCCTCCGCTCCCCTTTCTTCTTTGTCATGACCTGCTTCCCCTCACTCCTTCCATACCGCAGGCATAAAGGCCTTTCTCTTAGTTGCCTCATCCCTCCGCTGCCTTGTTTTCTCTTTCAATCCATCTGACATAAGCCCTACAGGGCTGTTCCTCCCTCACCGTGGCCCTAACAAGGTCTTCTTCCCTCTGTCGTTTAGCCTTTGGCCCTTCCCTTGGTTGCGGCTAGCTCATTTGTCCTTGTGATCTTGACCTCCCTTCCCCTCATTTCCTCTATCTCTGTCACTGTTGGTCAGTTTTCATTTTCTGAGCTAATCTTTGAGTAAGTTGCAGAAGTTTGGAGTTGAATTTTCATGCTTTCAGGTGGTCCAACCATCGAAATAATGGTGAACGAGTGTGTTGATGAAAATCAAGGCCTAGTGCCTGCTGGTTTGATTTCTAAATCCATCTCTATTCCTGATTATTTGCTTGCAACATCTGAACATTACGTAGCAGTGATCATATTGTTTATTTGGGCATAGGTTGTTGAGCTTGCTTCATGACTGTTATACCTCCTTTGAGACTGCATACTGAGGACTGATCTAGCCCAGTCACAGCCTACAGGGGGCATCCACTTCTTGGCTCGTCTTGCCTATAAATTAGCAAATTAATTTGGTTTCTTTTCTTCAACAAACTCGGTGTAAAAATAACTCATGAATATCTCGCTGTTGTCATAATTCTTCTTGTACTTCACAGAATCATCTCAAGTACATAAGTTGCACAAATAATTGGAAGTTGTTTACAGTAATTACACATTACAGCTAGCCTCACTGTAAGCTTATTGTCAGATTATTTTAAAATTACTTCCATTTTTTTCCAAGAACGCCAATACATTACTGTCTTGTATGGTCTCAAGAAATTTTCAGATAGTTCACTCTCTGAAGCATATTCATCTTATGGTTTGATCGCTTAAGTAAATATACTTCATATTAGTATTTATTGTTTCCTCATACATTGCTGATTAGTGTTCTCATCATTGCCATTACTAATATCTATTGGTGAGTGATAACTTTATATTGGCTTGTTGAGATCTAAGAATCCCTAGGACCTCTTATTCTATTTTAAGTTGAATGGTCATGGGCATTTTCTAATTTGATTAAAAAACATTGGTTACATAATCATTGGTTAAGAAAAGTGCCTTAATTGAGCATCTTGATGAATCATTTATCTTAAGTATAATTGTATCATTGACATTTCTTGTTCATTTTGGCACTTGTTAACTTGGCACATTCTCTTGTGTTTAAGGATTGTCCCTTAATTTCAATTAATAAGTACTTGTCATAATTGAAGAGTAACCACAACTAAAGTACTTAACACAGGCAATCCCAACCCAAGAATCACTAACATCCTTTGTGTAAGCATCTAAGCAGCAGTTGTCCATCCGGTTACTTGGCATCTAATTTGTAAATAAGCGAGAATTTGACTTCAAAAGGCATTGGTCTCAATAGTGAATCCAATCCCATATCTTGCTTAAATTAACCAAGTAGCTAGGCCACTCAACAATGTCTCTCGGAAAAGTTGGTTCCCAACTTGTTTTCCATCACCTCATTTCCACAAGGACTACCCCCCATAGCCTATTGTTGGGAGACAGCTCTAACGGAGTGGGTAAGGATCAAAGTGACAACCCCCGCCCTGAGCGATTGCCACGGTGCCTATACAATTTGAGCAACAACATTTTTGGCGCCATTGACGGGGACCAATTTATTGGACTTTGGCATTACGACAATTATCATCAATTTTCATAATCTTCTAATCCATTTTCATCTTCTTGATCCGTCGAACACCACATTCACTAGCGCTTCGATATCTCACTAATCTTCTTATCGTCTTGTTCACTTCTTTGTTTACACTTTAGCACCTGGACATTTGGGTTAGTTTCCTGTTTGGGTGGCGACTCCACTTATTTATCCATTCACAAAAACTTACATTAGAAAGAATCCTGGTAGCTTGATTAACCCCGCTCTCAAAGCTCGGTTAAACAAATTACATTCTAGTGAGCATTCATTTTTTCTCAAACATGAAGCCTTCCTTGATATCCAACTGCTTCTCCTAAACTAACTTTTAGGTTTTTGCCTCTAGATTTTGGAGATAGATTCATGTTCAAGTGGGCGACTCCACTTCTTTCATTTTTTACAAGAATCCCTGCTAGAGGCTCGCCTCTTGTAGATCTCTTGATTGTCTTGAACAAGGATATCTCTCTCTGACATCCATTAGCTTCCCTTTCCACTTAAGCAAGTCATCATGGATGAGTCGTCCACCCCTTGTCAATTCACTAACACTCAAGGTTATCCCCATGATCTTCCAGAGAAGGAATATGGGATTAAAGAATTAACAGAAATTGTTAAAATTATGCGAGATGAACAAAGAAATCAATTTGCTGAGATGGAGGATTACATAAAGAGGTTGCAAGAGAATGAGTTACAACATGATAGTGATCAAGAAGTACCCTACTATAGATCTTGTGACCACTTTCATGACGAATCCACTTGTGCCATTGAAAGAAGATTCCTCAATAGTGGAAAGGAAAGGACTAGTAACCAGGTTAATCATTTTGACGGCGAAAAGGAAAATGATAAGCATCTTGTTAAGGAATTAACTCAAATGATCAAAGACATGCAATCTAGTCAAGCAAGATTAATAGAAGATCAAGCCAGAGAAATGAGTTCCATGGGGAACAGGTTACAGGCAATGGAAGTTACTCAGTATAATCGAAGGATCAATTTTTAGAACATGATGGATACCATCGAGGAAGAGCATGTTGAGGAGCTAAGTTCAATAAAAACAAATCATAAGAAAGAAATAAATTATATTCAAGAAAATCATAGTAGAATGATAAAGGACATAGAAGTTAATCAGGTCTCTCTTCAGAACAGGTTATTAGCTAAAGAAGAAAAGCATGCTAAGGAACTAAAAATCATGGAGACTAATCATTCTAATCAGATGACAACCATGCAAGACCATTTGATCACCATGGAGAAAAATCATGCCAAGGAAATCAATGCTATTAAGGATGAACATTCCAACCAAATGAATTCCGTTGAGGATAAGTTGCAAAACTTGATTAAGACCATGGAGGTTGATTGCGTACAACAAATGAAAATTTTGGAATCGATACATGTTGACGAAATGAATGTCATAATAACTTAACAAATCACTCTTCAAAGTAAGCTACAAACAATGGAAAAATCACAGGTTCAGGAACTTTAGCCAAGAGCAAAGGTTCCAGTCCATGAACTTCCCAGCTCACTAAAGCAGCCTTCATCTTATTATGAAGAAGTCATTGATTCCATTGAGAAATGGTTAAACGAAGATGATCCAGGAAGGAAAGAAACTGACGGAAATCAGATAGATGTTTGCAACACTGATCCAGTGGTGTTGACGGAGAAGGGTCATGAAAATAAAGAAGAGTTGGTCACAAAAATCATGGAAATTCCAAATCTTCCAGATGAGCGTTGTCCAAATCAAATAGAAAGTTGCACATCGATCGCATCAACATCAACATCGCATCCTGTTGAAGGAAAGCGTAAAAAGAAAAAGAGAAGGAAGAAGTTTGATGCATCTAATGGCAGAGAGCAGCTCGATATTCAGATGAGTCAAAGTCCTAGCATTTTAAGAATTCAGTGTGGCACATTCGAAAAGCAGCCCACAGACTTGTCGGAAATTCCGCAAATTCTTAGTATGCACTATGTTGAAGATATTGATGCCATAGGGCATCGTTTGTATAGTATCTCTAACCCTACTCCTTTATTTCCATGTCATTAAGTAGTTTTATTTCACACATTTATATTATGTCTTTTATATTTTAGTTTGTTAGAGTAGATTTTTTCTATTCGAAAGAGATTTACTATGTATACATCATGATTTTGATTTTGAATGGATATTTATTTGATGGACTTTTGTTTTCTTCGATGCAGGATTATGGGGTTCTCACGTTAATTCGTGAAAGCAACGTGTCCCCACATGGAGCCAGATGTTGTACACCTTTTGTCAAATTCAAGGAAGCAGATATGCCAAAGATTTTTACAAAGGATCGGATCATCTTTCAGCAGTTTATATGTGTCACTGTCAACCCATTCTGCAAATTTATGATGTAAATGATGCTAGTAAGACCATGAATGTATGTAACAACCTAGGTAAGCCTATTATTTTGGTGATAATTTCATCCTAAAAGGTTTTTCATCTCACTGACTCATCTGTATTTCTAAACACGGATGGTCGGCAAAGTTTTTCCCTCCAGCTTTAACTCAAAGCTACAGTGGAATTCTTCGTCAAAGTCTTAAGTTAGTCCTAGTGTTCTAGTCCAGTCCTATGTGAAAGTGATTTGGAAATAATTTTAGCTAATTGGCTAAACTATTTTATTACAAATCACTTGGTCTACTAGATCATATTGTGTCGTAAAATGGGATACATAATTTTAGGGTTTAAGCCAAACAAGTATTCCCCTTTTGAGGGTTGAAAATGTAATAATCTTATGTTAAAAATATTGTAGTGCATGGTCTTTTGCAATTAGAAACCATGGCTAAAATATTTGAGGGTGGAAAAAATATTAATCGCTCAAGAGTCAATTAATTAATTTTTTTGGCAAAAATAAAATTAAATCCTAAGCCAAAAAATTAACTAATTAGAATCAAATTAAAATGTCTTCGAGAAATTAAATTCTCCAAGTGGAAAAATTTGTGAGTCTTGGAAGAATTAAATTTTGGAGGTCCTCCACAAAGGGGATATTGGATATTTCAAGAAAAATTGGACCCTTAGACCTTGGAGGTTAAGTCAAAGTCAAATTTTGGAGGAAATTAGCTCAAAATAATTAATTTTGATCTAAGAAAAAAGAGATCAAAAGAAAAATTCGAAAAGTCCTCAAAAATAATAAATTCAACAGCTAAGATTAAAAAATGATCAAGTATTTTTTGACGGCCGAGATTATTTTGACAAGAATCAAACAAACTAGCCATTATTTTTCCACTTGGAGGATTTATCTATATATAGAGAGTCATTTGTGTGTCAAAGCCATCTGATGTTTGGCTAACAAATTGTTGCAGAAGCATTGAAGTAACATTATTGTCTCGCTAGGAACATTTATTTGAATCATAATAAAGACTTTCAAGTGCAGTTCAAGTTGTTTAATGTTCGTTGATTTGTCGCAAGTGTTGGGTACAGACTTTCCTATATTGTGTTGATTAATGTTAAAATTTGTTTTTCGTTAGATGGGGATAAAGTCATTCTATTGATATATTTTTGGTTTATCTTAGATGATTTGATTCGCCATATGTCTAACAAATTTTCTTGAGAAATATATATAGTGTTTGTAGGTTCCCCAATACTTGGTCTCCAAGTTCACAAACCATTGGCATGAACTGACCTTGTTTGGAATCCAAATATTTATGTGGTTGATTAAACTTCGCTAAGACTATAGTGTGCATTAATTTTCAAAAATGTTTTTGGCCATTCAATAAAGAAAAATTCCATAAAAATTATTTCTCGAAAATTTCTCTCAAGCATTGTATATTTGTAAAATTATTTTGTATACTATTTTTGGTAATTGGGGTTTTGGGGTTTTTCAGATTTTTTGTATATATGGGGTTTTGGGCATTTATAATTTTATTTGTGCAGATAAACCCCAAACTAGATCTGAAGATTTGTAAGGGGTTCAAGCCTTGGAATATTTTTGTGAGGGTTTCTAGAGGTGGATCGAGGCCTAGGAAGGAAAGATCCACCATCTTTTTCCTCTCAAATCTCAACGTTCAAGTCCAAGAAGAAGACATCAATCCCCAAGAGAAATTTGAACCAAAGTTAAATTCCAGCAAGGGTTTGTGAATTTTCTAAGCTTTCAGGCCAGGCATCTGCGTCCCTTGTTTGGTCGTGTTACCACTCAAACTCGCAGGGGACCTAAAGGGCAAATGCTAGGCCAAGGGCAACAAATGGAGACTTAACCCACTGTCACCTAAGCTAAAGTTGCCTTCTATTTACGAACCTTCACCGATGGCAGGAGACCTGCTTTATTATAGAGCCACTGATGAACGATAAATCAACGAATGGATGTGAAGTGACCCAAATAATCCCCTTCCCGGAAGAGTTTGAAAGATGGATTTTGCTTGCTTTCTATGCAAGGTACAATGTCTTCTAGGAAAATGTAGGGAGAATTTGCAGGTTAGGTTTATGGGATATGATTTGCAAAGGAGTTTCCCGATCCCTAATGTCCTTGTTGAAATTGGTATCTCGGATGTTTCTTGAAGAATTGTCTCTCAAAGGCACAGGACCACATGGGTCCAAGTGGACCCAATCTAGGTCAGAAGGAAGAAGGAGTTTAACAACCAATGATGTCCTTAGCCTAGACAGGGTAAGGGAAAGATGTTGAAGTTTTTAAGTTTACTTAGTTAGAAACCCTCCACGCATTTTATCTGATTTATTCTTACCTACTTGTTATTTTCCTTAACAAGTTATTTACAATGTAAATACTAAAAATAAACACTAGTGCATGCTCAACATATTACAGATCAACGACTAAAAGAAACAAGAACAAACACACCATATGACACCATTATTTTTGGACTAATGTCCTTGGAAAAACCCAATGCGGGAAAACCGATGCAGCTATCTAAGAGTTTTCTTATTAAGCAATATCATAGTACAATCTAGGTGTCGAAACTGGCCTACCCAACAGAGAATTTCCTTAGCATTAATACCTCTCCGTTTCAGACAAATCTACTGGCTAACACCCCACATAATCCTTCCGGCAGCTACTTAGCACCAATCTGCCCCTGAAACCCCAGCGTCTGCCCAATCTGGACTGCGTCAGCCTCTCCTAGCCCAGTGTTGGCCCATGCGTCAGCCTATCTTGGCCTGCATTAGCCCCAGGAGGTCCTGTGTTAGCTCTTTGAGCCTCTGCATTAGCTACGCTGGCCCCTCTGGTGCTCTGCGCAGCACTTAGCTGCCTCTGCGTGGCCCTGCGTCAGCACTGGTTGCCATTGCGTCTCTCTCTCTGGCTGCTCTACTGCTATCCCAGCACTATCTCTGCCTATCTGTCTCTCTGTATTCAATGCCCCTCAACTACTCTCCCAATCACTGATTCTATCTCTCTTAGCAAACCCAGCTCTAGGGAGTAGAATGATTGATCACTCTGGTGTGTTCTCCAAGTGACCCTCAAGCTTCCTCTTATACGTTTCCTATTGACAGCTCAACGGCCGAGATTATGTCACTAATCAACGACTAAGATTAGATCTGGCTTGATCCATATCTTTTGGACCATTCTAACACAAATTCATATTAATACACATTAATATTTTATTTTCTCTAAGTTTAGACTTATGGACTCCATTAAAAATATTAATTATTTTAATATTTCCTAATCTCTTTAGAATTTGTCCAAACCCTTTCTGGGTATTGGAGATCTTATGCACCCCAACCTCTCCACCAAATTTTGTGGCTAGAGCACATTCGATGCTACCCCAAATCAACACTCCCTCTTAGCGAGGACTGTGCTCTAGCAATACTCCTCATTGAGTATTACTCTAATCATCCCGCATCGGTACCTGTGCTGATGCTAGGCCTTCCTGCCCAACATCCTCTACACCATTGTATCCTGTACTGCTACCCATGGTTCTGCCATTGCCACTACTGCATCTGTACGACAACTCCCTCTGCATCCGTGCTGTTGCTGGTCCTTTCTTCCAGCACTGCATCCGCACTACACCTCCTCTCATCATGTTGCATCGTGTTGCCCGTTGTTGCACTGCAACTCAGCTACTGAGAAGTAAGTAATTGATCTCCCAACTGACCTCCCTGTTGGGCTAGAAACACTCACTAATGCTGAAGCTCCCTCTGCGGCTAACAAGTGCCCCCTCTCTGACCTCTGCGCTGCTGCAACAACTCCTTACATCTCGCATCGTTGCACCCCTCTCTGTGCCATCCTGCACTGGTGCAACACTCTTGTGCCTCTCGCACTGCTGCAGCCTGCTAACCTCGCGCTATCTCGGGACTCCTGCACTGTAGCTCTCTCTGCCGCTCCATCCGCATCCATCTCTACCCACTCAGCCAGTCCTGCTACTCCTCGATGAGCCTCCCGTAGGAAGGTCTAATCCAAGAGGCTGGGTAACTCGAGGATCCTACCCCTCATTTCCTGTAGTCCACCTGACTACAGCTCGATGTCTCCCCACTTCCGCTCAAGTGACGTGTGTGCACTCATGGCACAATCATTGTCTGTCAAAACTTCCTTCTCTACCCATGTTGGCATTGCCTTAGTCTCGGAAGACTCTCCCTTACTCTTCTTCCTTGGACACTAGGTCGCATAATGACACAGTTCCCCACAGTGGAAGCACTTGATCTTGGAGAGATCTTTCTTCTTCTACTTTTCCTGCTTTCCCTCAGATGCTAGGGCCACATCCTCCTCCTCCTGGTTGACCTTGATCCCTTTGTTGCTGCTACCTGTCTTCAACTACTGTCTGATCTCTTCTTAGCGAAGAGTCACCCACATCTTGTCCCAAGGTGGGAGAGTCCCTCTACCCAGGATACTCTAGACAAATACTTCCCAATCTTCTGAGATAGCATTCAAGGTTGTCCTCTCCATAAGCTCCTGATTCGATGTCGCTCCTATAGCAATCAACTTGTCTCGGATCTCATTCAGTCCTCCGAGGAAGGTATCAATCGATTGACCCTTCTTCATCTGATACGACCTCGTCTGGTTCTCAAGCAACATTCTTCTCTACACAAAAAGATATTGGTACAGCTTCTTGAGAGTCTCCCACATCTCAAATGTCGTTTCCTTCTCGGCTATATGTGGTACGACATGATCCTTGACCACGTCAAGGATAATGCACTTGGCCCTCGCCATCGCCTTTTCGTATCTGTCATTATCATTGGGTTCGACTGGGACAATTATTACCTTTAAGGCGAAGTTCTTGACACGATTCTTGTCAAGCACTGATAAGATTCTGGCCTTCCAGACTGCGAAGTTTGATGCTCCGTCCAGTCTACCCTGGTCTCTTACCCCGTGTAGTGCCATGATGCTCCTCTACTTCCCTCCTGAATGTTCTCTGTTCGACTCCTCTGAGTTTCTACTTCCCGTCTAGAAGTTCTCTTCTGGACTCCCTTTTAGTCCTGATTTCCCTCCTAGAAATCCTTCTGTCGCTTGTCGAGATGCCCCCCACTCTGATCAACTTGTGTTGCTGCACTTTTGATCTGGGTTCCTCGGCTAGAAACCCTCAGTAACAACTCCTCTGGGCCTTGCTCTGTCCGGTATTGTTCTGATTACAGTACCTCACCAGCTCCACTCTGCAATATTCCTGCAACCTTCTAAACCCCAACAACTGCCTCTGTGAACTGCGTCAGCCCCTCTCTGCCTCACGTTGGCTCTGCGTCACCCTGGATGGGTCTGCGTCATCCCTGGGATGCCTTGCGTCAGCCCTCTAGTCCTCTGCATCATCAACGCTAGCCTCTCTAAGGCTCTACGCAGTTCCTGACTTCTTTTGCGTGGCCCTAGCTGGCTCTACACCACACTTCCTCGGCTTCTGCGCTGCTAGAAATAGCTTTTGTCACCTCGGGACAGCTATTTTCTGCGGCTATTGCTCAGCTCAGCTAATATCCTTTAGTCCTCCCGTGATCTGCAATCACGCTCTGATACCATGTTGAAGTTTCTAAGTTTACTTAGTTAGAAACCCTCCATGAACTTTATCTGATTTATTCCTACCTACTTGTTATTTTTCACAAGTTATTTAGAATGTAAATACTGAAAATAAACACTAGTGCATGCTCAACATATTACAGATCAGCAACTAAAAGAAACAAGAACAAACACACCATAGACACCATTATTTTTGGACTAATGTCACCAGAAAAACCCAATGTGGGAAAATCGGCGCAGCTATCTGAGGGTTTTCTTATTAAGCAATATCAGACTACAATCTAGGTGTCGAAACCGGCCTACCCAACAGAGAATTTCCTTCGTAGTAATACCTCTCCGTTTCAGACAAATCTACTAGCTGAAACCTCGGATAATCCTTCCGGCAGCTACTCAGCACCAATCTGCCCCTGAAACCTTAGCGTCTGCCCAATCTAGACTGTGTCAGCCTCTCCTAGCCTAGCATTGGCCCTGCGTCAGCCCCAGGGAACCCTGTGTGAAGCATAAAAAATGATAGCTTGTAGACTTGAATGTAAAAATACACACAGGTATTTAAAATAATAATATATATATATATAATGTATAAGATGATATAAGATGATTTGACTATTACAATGAGGCCCTGCTTTTATACCCAAACAAGTGACCTTTCATGATTAGGCATGTCTTTTAGACATGCCTTTTCAATTAATTAATGACTTTTTAACATAATTACCACTTGATTACCTAGTATTAATATTATTTATATGTGTTTATTTTGTTATGAATTATATTCATAACATAGCCCCTTCCTTAAGAAGCTTTGTCCTCAAAGCTATATTTGTCTTGCAGTTGTCGTCTCAGCATATGAAAAGTTGTCGTCACTAGTGACTCAGCGTCTATACTTCGTTAGTAATTCTATTTTGAGGTTAGGGTTGTCTCCTTTTTTTTATTAATAATTTTTTTAAATTAAATAATTAAATACTTTTAATTATTATTATTAATTTGTATTTAAGATATAACTATATTAAAATTAATATATAATATAGTTCATATTAAAAAAAAAAATATTTTTTTTTTAATTTACCAACAAAGGCATCTTACGAACACAGGTGTGACGTTCTTTGCTAACCCTTCGAACAAGATTTCTGACAACGTTTTTGTGCAGGTCACAGCGACATTAAGAATTGTTGCAGCAGAAGAGAAATAGGTTGTCGCAGACACGGTGATTGAATGGGGGATCAGCACAATGAGCAAGTATGTCGAGCCCAAGAGTAGCGGGGACATGGCTGTCGGGTTGTTGTTGGACAGTGATACCGATGCAGCAACAGGAGGGACAGTCGGCCAGCAGCCAGGGGTAGACAGGCAAAGTTCGAAGGAAATGGGCAAACAGTCGACATGGAGTGTCGACGGAGGGTTTACCACTGGTGCACGAAAAGAAGGCAGCAGAAAAAAACAAACACAGAACGATTGTCAGCCAGCCAGCGTGGGGTGATCGTAGGTACAAATCAACAACTGGTAGTGTGAGGTTGCTGAGCAACACGTGAACGGATGGTGGGACAGCCCGGAACGGAAGGGAAACGCCGACAAATGAAATGTTGCCAGCCTAGAATGTAGTGCTCTCACGTATCTCAGATCGAGATTTGATAGTGACAACCTTGCCGTTGGGAGAATAGCAATCTTGTGGTTCAAACCTTCATTGCTCATATCCTCCTCTTCTTGAATGTCGAGCAGCTCAAAAATCCTTTTTGGAATCTTGTCATTCATCACCTCGCAAATAGCTCGACAGGCCACGTCAAAAAGAGTATTGATATCCAAGAAATTAATTTTCTCAAGTTCCACCAGATGGATCGGCTCCTTATATTTCTGTTTCAGGTATTCCACTTCCCAGCTTTCGGCTTTCTGTCGGGTCAGCCGAGAGTGGGTATGTTGTTTATGGTGATTCCAATATTCGATAACATCAACAAAAATGTCGCTTGAAACGTTAGCGAGAGCAATGGGTGTCTCAGTCCCGGCCTCCTCCATCAACCTTTTTATAGTTTGAGACTGCGATGCCATATACTTTCCCACCAAAAATATTGTGCCATCTGAGCTCCGCAATCTAACACCATACGTTTGTCCATTTATTATAACATCAAATGTCCTCACGATTTCCTTACCCACATCTTCAGCAACTTCTTTGGCATTGTTTTCTTTTATGATTTTCTTAATGACTTTCTTGAAATATATGATTCCTTCCAGAGATATGACTGATTTTATGTTCTGAAAATGATACTCTCAAAACAAGCGTATTATATTCATTTTCTTCCATATTTTCACCAATTGCTTCTTTGTGATCGGTCTGGCTTCATATATGAGTAACTCCTGTAAATGTCACTTCATGTCTTCCTTGCCCAGAATTCTTGAATAGTCAGAAATTACAGTCTCTACAGCAAATCTATGAAGTTCAGTGAAATGCTTCATTTCTTCTCTTAATTCTCTCTGCGGAATGGCTCTTTTAATGTCAAACCATTCTCGAGTAAAGGGATTGTGGGCATGTTGTTCATCTTTTTCAACATTTTCCGCTTTGTTATGATATTGTTCATTTGGATCATTATCTATTACATCTTTGTGTTCATTATCATTATTTTGAACAAAATCTTCTTGATCTATATCAGCTTCATCAGAATCATTATCTTGGTCTAGATAATCCTCATTCTCATCACGATCAACTTTATTTGAATCCTCACCTAGATCATCTCCCTTATTATTGATCTTGTTTCGACATTCTTTAACTTCTGCAAAAGATTTTTCTAGTCGTTGAAATGCTTCTTGAATACTAAACTGCTCAACACATTCAGGATGTGAACGCAATGGCACATTGTGAGGCGAACAATGTTCAAAGACTTGCATCATTATATTGTGTGCCATGGCTCTGATACCACTGAAGCATAAAAAATGATAGCTTGTAGACTTGAATGTAAAAATACACACAGGTATTTAAAATAATTTATTATTATTATTATTATTATATAAGATGATATAAGATGATTTGACTGTTACAATGAGGCCCTGCTTTTATACCCAAGCAAATGACCTTTCATGATTAGGCATGTCTTTTAGACATGCCTTTTCAGTTAATTAATGACTTTTTAACATAATTACTACTTGATTACTTAGTATTAATATTATTTATATGTATTTATTTTGTTATGAATTATATTCATAACATAACACTATCTCAGCTCTCTGCGTCAGCTACGGTGGCCCCTCTGGTGCTCTGCGCAGCACTTTGCTGCCTCTGTGTGGCCCTGTGTGAGCACTGGTTGCTCCTACATCTCTCTCTCTAGTTGCTCTGCTGCTATCCCAACACTATCTTTGCCTCTCTGTCTCTCTGTACTCAGTGCCCCTCAGCTGCTCTCCCGATCACTGATTCTATCTCTCTTAGCAAACGAATAGAATCACTGATCACTCTGGTGTGTTCTCCAAGTGACTCTCAAACCTCCTCTTATACTTTTCCTGTTGACATTTCAACGGCCGAGATTAAGTCCCTAATCAACGGCTAAGATTAGATCTGGCTTGATCCATGTCTTTTGGACCATTGTAACACAAATTCATATCAATACACATTAATATTTTATTGTCCCTAAGTTTTAGACTTAGGGACTCCATTAAAAATATTAATTATTTTAATATCTCCTAATCTATTTAGAATCTGCCCAAACCCTTTCTGGGTATTGGAGATCTTATGTACCCCAACCTCTCCACCAAATTTTGTGGCTAGAGCACATCTGATGCTACCCCAAATCAACAAAAGAATCAAAGAAAGAATATTCAATTAAAGGTGTTGAATTGATTCAGCAAGGTACTAGCCTTTGGGGATGCAAGGGAAAAGTTTGATCTCATTGCTAGCACTTGGCTTTTCTCACAACTCCATCATCGGAATGGCCTCAAATTTGGAGGAGGTCTTGAGGAAACACCAGAGCAGGAGGGGCTAGCAAATCGAATTTTTTGGAGGGCTAGTTCACCGGGAAAATGATGCCCTAGGTGATCCAATATGGCTAGACCCAGGAAAAGGTGAAATAAGTTGGTTTAAGGTGACCACCTCTTCGTAGATCAGTGCCTTAGTCTTGGGAGAATGGAGTCTATGATGAATATGAGTGAAGACATTTGGTTCTTGGTCAAGGAGGCCTCAAGACTACTTCGCTAACCTTCTAGGTCAAAGAGAAGCAATCTTACAGCTTTTATGGTTCGATGTGCAAGGGAGATGGCTTATCAGGGTCAACTCGTTGATAAAATTACCCCTAGGAGATTTCGTTCACATTACATGGCCCATACATTAAGATATGCTATAATAGAGACAAAATTCCACAATTTACGCAGTAAATGCATGCAGCTTTTAGCCCTAAGAATAGCAAAAATCCTAGTCCAATGTATATGACAAAGTAAAACAAGAATAACATTAAAAGCATGTCCTTACATGTAATAGAATATATCCAACATCCACAATTGACAAGAGAGAAGCTCCAAGACAAGATAGACCAATATCCATACATCAAAATTCATCCATAAAGTTCCAAATCATCCTGTAGAAAAAGTGTGAAATTCTCAAGAGAGAGAAAAAATCCAATCCAAAGTGATAATGAGCAAATGAACTCATCTCACATGTATTTATACACTAATGAGGAGTTCGAATTAGTCTCCTTGGCCTACATAAGCCCCAAAAGTAAAATAATGTGCTAATAATCTAACTTTTGGTGACAAGCCCACCAAACTAACTAGCAAATGAAAGAATAAGCCTCTTAAGAGGTCAAATGATGAATAATACATGTCGTAGGGCTTTCCAAGAGGCCTGATGAGGCCCATGGTTGCCATAATGAAAAGTAGGACAATCAAAAGTGATGGACAAGGGGTTGGCCCCTTGTTCTCCAAACAGTGAACCTGTGGTGCTCCCAATGGGTGTGGGGACACAATAGTAACCTCATGGGTCTCCAAATGAGTCGAAGATGCTTGTAGATCGTTTGCAAGGGCTCCGATGATGGTGTAGGGGATGCCACATCATCCTACAAGTCCTGCCAGCTGCCAAGTGCATGGTACATTTGTGGGGTTGGTTGGGCAAAGGTGAACCATGTGCATCTTGCTTGTCCAATAAGAGTATCTCGAGTATCTCTAACCATCCTCGAGAATCCATAAAATGTTGTCTTCTGTTGTGGTGGCCCATGGCTCTCGACACACACGCTACATGTGCTAATGTAATGCTCTAGAGGATTACGACCCCCTATAAGGAGACCAATCCCAAGATGAAGACCATCTACATTCCTGAATAAGATCTAAT
The DNA here is from genome assembly GCA_000404065.3 of Pinus taeda. Lineage (NCBI taxonomy): Eukaryota > Viridiplantae > Streptophyta > Pinopsida > Pinales > Pinaceae > Pinus > Pinus taeda. The sequence goes on from APFE030967285.1 coordinate 101,788, forward strand.
GCGTCCCCTAGCCTTCTAGTACAACAAGTCATTACATAAATCGAGTAAATCAACTTACCAACCATGAACCAGAGGTGGGGACTTCATAATGGCTTGCCCTTCCATAATAGGCTTCAGGATGTTCCAATGTCCCCTAAACTCCCAATGGGTTTAACCAAGTATCCTATTGGATGGTTTCTACTTCTAAAGGGGATAATAAATTCAAGGTACATCCTTCAAAAGGTGGTGGCATGTGACAGATAGGTGAATGAAGTAGAAGATGAGAAGAGGTAGCCCTGGGCCACATGTTGGGGTACAAGGGTAGTTAATAAGAGGTAAGCCCACACATGGGTTTATAATGTATAGGAGGGAGCAATCATGGTACATGAGGTACCTCGGCCTTGATTTTTCCACCCTTTTTTATATACATTTTTCCTTTCTATGATTTTCTTTGATTAATTGCTCAGGGCTCAAGGGGTAAGAACATGATGCATAAGATATAGCAGTGAACACTGAATACCCCCTTTTAAGTTAGGGCGGTTCATTGCCCACTAGGGGTTGCGACAACCATGGGTTCCTATATAATGAAAGAGGCTCATAGAACCTGTAGGAACTAGGGTGATGGCCATGATGATGGAGTAGAGTTCATGTATTGGCTTTTGCCCACGTGCTAAATGTGTTTGTCCCGACCATCTTTTGCATTTCGTGGTACATTTTCCTATTGAATGTGACCAAATATGCTTTTATCTTTTTTTTTAGCTGCATCCTATGTCACATGGTTCGGCTTCAAATTCGAGTTCGAAAACAATTAAATTCAATTCGAATTTGAATTTTCCGATTAGGTTCATATGAGGTTCAGCATTAAGTTCGACTCTATATATATATATATATAGATGACATAAAATAATAAAAAATCAAAATTGTTAAAATTGGCAACTAGGACCAAACTCCATGTGGGTCATCTTATTCATGGCTAATAATATTTTTATTAGATTCTTCTCATCGAGACGTATTGGATTGATCTAAAGATCATCCGATTCCGATAAGTATTTATGGAGATATAAATTTATTTTGATTATGGAATAATTATCAAGCTGACCTACAACTCATGTAGGCTCAGAAGCCCAACAATCGCATCTATTCAAACATCAACAGTTGTGTATAAATATAGGAGGACTATTCCTCATTTGCACTCACTCATTCCATCACATCTCTCTCTCTCTCCTGCGCAGAAAAGAGGCTCTTCTCTACTGCGCAGAAAAGAGGCTCTTCTCTACTGCGCAAAAAAGAAACACTCTCACACATGTGGAAGGAAGGACACATTTTTGGGGCAGCAACTGCAGAACCAAAGTTTGACCAGCGTTGACCAGAAGACTCCCTCCTTAGAACTGCGTTGTAGGTCCATCTTGATCTCCTCTGAAGGCCGCATTTTTTGGTGGTGGAATCAAGCCGATCCGATAGTCGGTTTGCGAGATATTGTTTGCCCTAGTTTGGGACTGATCTAGGGTTTGCTGCTACTAATGTAAATATGATATCTGTACTATTTCTCTCTGCTGGATTATTGAAGATAAAGGAAGATTTGATCAAAGGGTTTCCCCACATTGGGGTTTGTCCCTGGCTAGCTGCCACATCTTGTGTCTCTTGTCTTGGCTTGTTTTCTGTCGATCGTTTAATGTTCTATCTGCACTTTACTTTATGTACATGTGATTGCTAATCTATGGATAATAATAAAGAAAGATAAGTACACTGCTATAAGCATAGAACATACCATAACTTAACATGGTATCAAAGCTGAGGTGAAGACAAAGCCCAAGCAAGAGCAAGAGCAATCACCGAAGAAAAGATTGGCAAGGCTATCCTAAAAGAACTATGGGGTCCTCATCACTATTTCCTGCCGAGGACAAGCTCCATGAGAAATCTGACTATCACAAATGGAAGATGTCTATCGATCTAACCCTAGAAGATCAAGGAGTGTTGGACCATGTGAGAGGCAATATTGTTGAGCCTCCATCAAATGCATCTGCTGCTGTCAAGAACAAATGGAAAACTAGAGAAGTCAAAACAAAGAAGATCATTCAGGACTCTATTGACAAGCGCTTGGTGGCCTACATCTCCGACCTGAACACCTCCAAGGAAATCTATGATAGATTGGCGAGTTTATTTAAAGTTAATGATGCAAATCAAGTTTTGTTTCTTAGAAATACGCTGAAGGAAATTAAGAAGGATAAAGATGAGAGTATGCAAGCATACTTCTTAAGAATCACCAAGATCAGGAACGATCTCCTATCTATTGGGGAGACTATTACTGATAGGGAAATGGCACTCACGACTCTTGGAGGATTACCATCTGAATGGTACATGTTCAAGACTACTCTTTTGAACAATAATGTAATCCTTGGTTTTGAGGAATTAATCGCTAGATGCATCCAAGAAGAAACAAGGGTAGAAGAGCAAGAAATGCCCATGCCTAAAGGTCCTCCTACTGCCTTTTCTTCTCATGCTAAGAAAAGAAACACTTCCGAGACTAAATCAAAAAGAAAGGCTAGACCTAAGGGTGGAAAAAAAGGACGATGATACATTTGCGACAAAGGAGGTCACTATGCAAGGGAGTGCCCTGATAGAAAGGACTCACACGGGGACGATGATCAAAATCCCTCTCATGGCAACCAAAGGAATGGGAAATTCAATAGCAAAGGTAAAAGGAGTGTTGAAAGTCAAGGAAGAGGACAACCATTCGAGAAGGCTAAAAATTCCAGGTACGAATCCAACATTGTTGAAAATAAGCAGGATGAATATTATCTACCAGCTACTCTATCTACCTCTGCTCCTTCGGACTCAATGGGAATTTGGCTCATTGATAGTGGTGCCTCAAGGCACTTCACTGGTTACAAAGAAGTTCTCCATAATCTGCTAGAGAAAGAAACTAACATGGAAATTGTCCTTGGAGATAATATGAAATATCTCGTGAAAGGTGTAGGCAATGTCTCTCTCAAATTGAATCAAGGTAATACGATCCACTTACAAGATGTATTATATGTACCTGACCTCAAAAAGAACCTGGTGTCCATCTCGACAATGGAAGACAAAGGCTACAAGGTGACCTCCAGCAATGGGAAGGTACATGTATGGAAAAATAATGTTAAAGATGCCTTTACTCTTGGGTTTCGTGTTGATTCATTATATCAAGTCGATGGAAGTCCGCCAGGTGTCATGTCTTATGACACATCTCTTCAGTCCGAACTTTGGCATCGAAGGTTTGCCCACCTTCACTATAAAGCTCTACCCGATGTAAGACAAATGGTGACAGGGATGCCCGAATTCCAAGTAGAGAAAGAAGGTGTATGTCCTGGATGTGCTGAAGGAAAGCTCAAAAGGGGACCATTCCCCTCAAGCCAAAGCAAGACCTCTGATATATTACAGTTGGTTCACTCAGCCATATCTGAGGCTGGCATTAAGAGGGAGACTGCTACACCATATACTCCTGAGCAGAATGGTGTGACGGAAAGGAAGAATCATACGATTGTGGAAGTTGTCCGTGCCATGCTCCATGATCAAAGACTTCCGAAGTTTCTATGGGCAGATGATGTAACAATGCCTGATGTGGAGGAATCCATGGATCCTATTTATCCACCTGAGCCTTCCTCTTCTAGGAAGAGGCCTTTCTGGCTTAGGGGGCTACTTGATGATGTTGAAGGGCATGTTGCACCCCGAGGAACCTTCTGTGAAAGGAAGATACCTAACAGGTATCAGGGATCCCTGACCATCATGAGCACGATCATACAAATGAGCCTTCATCATTCTCAGATGTCGTCAAGCATCAAGTATGGAAGGATGCTATGACCGAAGAATATGAGTCTATTATGAAGAATGATGTCTGGGAAATAGTTCCCAGACCCCAAGACAAGACAGTTGTCACTTCTAAATGGCTTTACAAGATAAAAGCATGCAACAGATGGAAGTATGGAAGAATATAAGGCTCGTGATTTCTCCCAGAAGGAAGGTATAGACTATGATGAGATATTTGCACCTGTTGCCAGATATATGACCATCCGCTTGATCATAGCCCTTGCGGCTTCACAAGGATGGAACCTACATCATATGGATGTCAAGACCGCATTCTTGCATGGTTCGATCAAAGAAGAGGACTACGTGGAGCAACCCGAAGGATTTGAGATTTATAATTGAAAATCTCATCTATGCAGGTTGAAGAAGGCTCTCTATGGGCTGAAGCAAACACCCCGAGCATGGTATGAGAGGATCGATAGCTACTTGATGAAGTTGGGATTCACTAGGAGTGAAGCCAATCCTAACTTTTACCTTAAGGTTGAAGATGACAAACTTCTCATACTGGTGTTGTATGTGGATGACCTCTTCCTAACAGGTGCAGACCCTCTTATTCACAAATGTAAGAGGGACTTGGCTTCTGAATTTGAAATGAAGGATCTAGGACTGGCGCACTATTTCCTAGGACTTGAAGTCTGGCAGAAGCCAAGGGAAATCTTCCTATCTCAAGGAAAATATGTGGTGAAGATATTGGAAAGATTTGGTATGGTAGATTGCAAGCCTGTAACTACCCCAATGGAGCTTGACTTCAAGAAGTTAAGCAGTAGTGTTGCTGGACCTATTTTACGAAATGCTACCGAGTATCGGCAACTCGTCGGAGCATTAATGTTCTTAGTGAACTCTTGTCCAGATATATGCTTCGCAGTCAACACGTTGAGTCAACATATGGTTGAACCTCACCACATACATTGGATTGGTGCCGAGAATCTGTTAAGATATCTTCGTGGCACAATTACATATGGGTTAAGATACACTGTCGAAGATGTGAGACTACTTGGATACACTGATGTTGATTGGGCAGGCAATGTGGAGGACCGTAAGAGCACTTCTAGGTGTTGTTTCTCCTTGGAATCTGCTTCGATATCCTGGATGAGCAGGAAGCAGAAGTCTATGGCTTTGAGCACCGCCGAAGCAGAGTATATCGCTGCTAGCATGGCCTCCTGTGAGGCAGTCTGGTTGCAAAAGCTCTTCAGTGAGTTGTTTGGATTTACATTGGATACCACTGTGATCCTATTTGACAACCAAAGTGGGATTCATTTGTTAGAGAATCTCGTATTTCATGATCGCTCCAAGCATATCGATATCAGGTATCACTATATTCGAGATATGGTGCAGCAGGGAGCTATAAGGCTCCAACATATCGGTACAGATGAACAAGTTGTCGACATTCCGACAAAACTCCTAGGAAAGGTCAAATTTTTTACTTTCCGAGAAAGACTTGATGTCATTCAAAGACCCTCCGATGAAGGTCCTGTATGATGTATTGAGCTCTAGGAGCTTCGAGGGGGTGCGGAGTACTTCTTGGAGTGACATATGACCATAGGGTGATTCACCAGGCCCTGGTGGTATACATGTACACCCCATGGCGATTATGTAGCGGGATGAATGGTTCTCCTATGAGGTCTGGATGATGTGTCCCCCATGACAACTATGTAGCGGGATGATTGGTTCTCCTGTGAGGTCTGGATGATGTGTTCTCCATGCCAACTATGTAGCAGGATGATTGGTTCTCCTGTGAGGTCTGGATGATGTGTTCTCCAAGACAGCTATGTAGCAGGATGATTGGTTCTCCTGTGAGGTCTGGATGATGTGTTCTACATGACAACTATGTAGCAGGATGATTAGTTCTCCTGTGAGGTCTGGATGATGTGTTCTCCATGGCGTTTATGTAGCAGGATGATTAGTTCTCCTGTGAGGACAGGATTGATTAAGTTCTCCTATCAAGGCATCCTACCCATGCAGTCTGGGACTCATGGGAAGTACCTCTCATCTGATCAATGAGCAGGGAAATGAGGATAGGGAACTTAGTAGTACCGATGGATGCATCGTTGTATCTACCGTACTCCCCATGCTAGGATGAGCTTCATTGATCTGGGATCAATGATACTGGTCTGGGACCAGTGGTAGGAGTTGTACCCACTATAACGCTGACTCCGGGTCGGTTGAGACTAGTCTGGAACCAGTGGTACATACTCTGAGACTAACTTCGAGTCAATGAGGTACTGGTCTGGGACCAGTGATAGGAGTGGTACATACTATGACGCTGACTTCAGGTCGGTTGAGACTGGTCTGGGACTAGTGGTATGCACTCTGAGACTGACTTTGAGTCAGTAGAGGATGATACTGGTCTGGGACCAGTGGTAGGAGTTGTACCCACTATGACGCTAACTTCGGGTTGGTTGTGACTGGTCTGGGACCAGTGGCACATACTCTGAGACTGACTTTCAGTCAGTATGATACATCCTCGATCATTTCTTCCTCTTCATAATTCGAACAAATTAGAGCAGAGCCGAACAGAGCATAGCAGAGCAGATCAGAACAGGGCAGAACAGAACAAAGCAGAGGAGGCAAAACAGAGCAGAGCAGAGCAGGGGTCAAGTTGTACAGGGCAATGCATTTGATGGATGAATAGTAGCAACCAACAGACAGATTGCAGATGGAGTTCTCCCTAGTTGAGAGGGAGTGTTAAAATTGGCAACTAGGGCCAAACTCCATGTGGGTCATCTTATTCATGGTTGATGATATTTTTATTAGATTCCTCTCATCAAGAGGTGTAGGATTGATCTAAATATCATCCAATTCCGATAAGTATTTATGGAGATATGAATTTATTTTGATAATGGAATAATTATCAAGCCGACCTACAACTCATGTAGGCTCAGAAGCCCAACAGTCGCATCTATTCAAACATCAACAGTTGTGTATAAACACAGGAGGAATTTTCCTCATTTGCACTCACTCATCTCATCACATCTCTCTCTCTCTCTCCTGCGTAGAAAAGAGGCTCTTCTCTACTGCGCAGAAAAGAGACTCTCTCTCACACATGTGGAAGGAAGGACGTAGTTTTGGGGCAGCAACTGCAGAACCAAAGTTTGACCAACGTTGACCAGAAGACTACCTCCTCAGAACTGCGTTGTAGGTCCATCTGGATCTCCTTAGAAGACCACATTTTTTGGTGGTGGAATCAAGCCGATCCAACAGTCCATTTGCGAGATATTGTTTGCCCTAGTTTGGAACTGATCTAGGGTTCGCTGCTGCTAATGTAAATCTGATTTATGTACTATTTCTCTCTGCTGGATTATTGAAGATAAAGGAAGATTTGACCAAAGGGTTTCCCCACATTGGGGTTTGTCCCTGGCTAGCCGCCACATCTTGTGTCTCTTGTCTTGGCTTGTTTTTTGTCAATCGTTTAATGTTTTATCTGCACTTTACTTTATGTACATGTGATTGCTAATCTATGGATAATAATAAAGAAAGATAACTAAATTGTTATAAGCGTAGAACATACCATAACTTAACAAAAATCAATCAATAAAACTATATGTGTAGCAGTGAGCACCCACAAGCCACAAATCACGACCACTATTAACTTCACGCCCCGGGCGGTGGGGACAAGCAACGTCTAGAAATTGAATTCAGGAAATTGGAGAGAATACAACACACAGTGGCAGCACTGAACACAATACAGCGAGTACACTCACACTGAAGTTGGCTTGTTAAAATCTATCGACAACCATGGTAAATAAAGCCAAACCAGTGTCCACCGCGAGAAACTAATTAGTGGGAAGCAGAACAAGAGAAAACCATGTGTTGCCCATGGTTTTTCTCATAAACCTTAAAACAACTGACAAAAACCGCCCAAAATCTAACCTCAAACCCCAAAACAAATTTTAAAAATTATAAAATTGGGCTTTAGTTTCACCTTTAGATTCGCCTTTCGGTTTGAATTCGTTGAGGTTCGAATTTGAGGTTCAACTATCAGGTTCGAATTCGTTGAGGTTCGAATTTCAGGTTCAACTATCAAGTTCGTCGAACCTGAACGAATTTGAATTTTTTTTTGGGTTCAGCAAATTTCGAACCTCAAGGTTCAAATTCGACGAACCCTGTGACATAGGCTGCATCAACCTTTGAGGCATCATTCCAATCCTGACCCAAGGTGTGGGCAATGGGAAGGGGCAAGCTAACCCTATGTGGAACCAATGGAGGAATGTGGACCCGGGCGAGAGAAATGATGAACAGGGTAATAATGAGTGGAAAGGGGGTAATATGAGCAGATAAGGGAGCGGGACCACGCAACCAAAATCGAGGTTTCCCATGAAATACCATCCATCAAGACAAATGGTCGGTAAAAGCGATTCCATGAGACTAAAATGCAAGGTTAATATCCAAAAGGGGTCGAGGGGGCAAGGGCACGTACCTAACCCATTCTATCAGCGGAACCCCCCCATTAATTTGTGCCCATAAGTTTCCATGATAAGCAAATTACACTACTCAATTACCAAATGAAAAGGCATACCTTTAGGTTTAGGAGTACCACCTTCAAACATACGATCATGGCAGAAGGGCGAGGGACCACATGGCTAACTAAGGTAGCGGAGAAATGACACAGGTCTCCAATAAAAGCACAGAAAGGGATTCTTATGAAAGATCCCTTCATATAGCAGTATTGGAGACATCAAAGAGATATATATGATAAGCTAGTAGAACTATTCTATGCAGATGTGATAAAGAAGGTCATATCACTTAGATCTAATCTACAAAAAATTGAAGGTATCAAAGAATGAAAGGATATCTTCATAAGATCTCAACTACGATATCTGGGAGAGATGATAAGAAGATAATCATCATTGTTCTAATTGCACTAACTAAAGAACAAGGTAACAAATGGCTATCGAGATAAAAAAACTATTCAACAACACGTAATCTCTATGTAAGATAGAAGAAGATAAGTTGAGGGCAAAAGGTATTCAGACATTTGTCAAAAGGAAAGAAGAACATAGCTAAGATTCAATGCTATTAGCACTACAGGAAAAATTGTCCTAAGTTCAAGAAGGGAAATAACAAGAAAAAATAGAGAAGAAGTCCATTTCACCGAAGAAGTTGAGGAAAGCTAAAAGAGGAGAAGCATTAGAAGCAAGGGCTCATGACATCACCATAGGGAATCATAAAGGACAAATTGAACAAAATCCATGGCAGTCAATTACGAAGGATATAGCTCTTGGGGACCTCATTGGAAACTTACGGAAAGGAAGAAGTCATCCAGGACGAGGTTCATCATACATCAAGTCAAAAAGGAAACATCTATTGGATAGGGATATGCAAGATCCTCAACATTCGCTGATGGAATCCTCATCGGAAGGGTTCACCAATCTAGAAAGAAAGCAAGTGTTTCATCAGGAACTCCAACTTGTGGAATTCATGGGATGAGGGTATGATGACATAAGATATGAAGCAGATCAAGTGGTTGAAGATCTTTTCAATCAAGGAAGTTGCTGAAAGAAGCATGTATGACCTAAAGGTAAATGAGGTAAGTATGCTTGTATTCAATACTATAATTTCATGTCGTGTGATTGTAGGTAGCATGGATTACTACTTCTATCTAGAGAGGCATGATCAAGGGAAAAGGATCTCCTCCTCTAAAAGATGTAGGGAGGCATAGGTCACACTAGAATGAAATCAACATAATATGTCCTCATATGAAGTATGAGGTGGTTGACTATAATTGAGGAACTCTAAATGAAAGCTCATGGGAATGAAATGTGTGAAGAAAGGAAGGAAGAGATCGAGAGATATGCATCCATGGTAAAGACAATTAACATCTGGAAGACCAAGAAGATTTGACTAGGAAATCTCCTAGAAAGATAAGAAGACTCTAATGGAAGCCTGGAAAAGATGGAGACCCTAGACAATGGATATCTTTGGGAGATATGTCAACATGTATGCAGGATGTTGATGCAAATCAGAAGATGTCATGATGAAAGACCATCACAGTAATTTTGATTTAAGTGTTCAATTCTTATTTTCGAACAAATATCTGGATGGGTTTATGCAGGGCTACCGAAGGGAAGAACTATGAATGTCTTCCATGCGGAAGGATGCAAGAACCTTCCGGAAAAGAAAGCCTAATGAAGGTAGCATAACATGAAGCAATGCCAGATGAAGACTAATGGATCACTTTCTGATGAAAGGAGTAATGACATGACTGATGGATGAAAGTGATGCATGGTCTGTGCCCTATGAAGAAGTCCCAAAAGATGAAGACTCCACAAAAAAGAAGAAATTCATGACATTGAAGAAAGGAGTTTTTCAAGCAGATGGTTATCCCATCATCTCCACCTGAGGAGCTGCTAAAGGTCCCTATTTTGAGAGGGAGCCTGGAAAGTTTTTAACTTGGAAGAAACTTGGAAATTACTAAGCCAAGAGGGAGCTTAGGTACATTCCTTGTGTAGGAATGAGTAAATTCCTTTAATGGAATAGATATGTCCTCCCTAATTGGGAAGGAGAGATAGACACATCATTCTGGTCTTCACCTGGGAAGACAAAATGAGAAGATTGGGTAATCATTTGGCATCTGATACTCTTTGAGGATGAGATAGGGCATCCAAGATAAAAGTAGTCGTAGTGGACCAATATTCTTTGCAAACTAGCTACCCAAGATACGAATAGTCCAAAGAAGGTCATACTTTGTGAACACCCATGTGGAGTATGTACCTTGAGAGACAATAATTATGGTGTCTATAAATCATTGGTCTCGCTAGCATTGTGCTCTGATCATGTGGATAGAGTTGTTACTCAAGGCCATGCTATATGATAATATTGGTTGATATGATGCTAGACAGATGGGTTACCAATCTGATTCTTCTTATGAGAAATTCTTCAGATTGAGAATGACCAACATTATGAATACCTCCCTAGTCAATAGGAAGTGCTGAAAAGTGTAACTAAGTTCGGTCTTCATAATGACATGTAATTGTGACTTTTGTAAATGATGTAAAGAAGAAAATAAAATTGTTATTGTAAGGCTTGCTTCATGGGTTTCATGGGCAAGGGATTTTATTTGTTAGTGGCTCCATTTGAGAGCCTTAGGATTTATCATTAGAGTCAAAGAGTCAATGTCATGTATGAAAAGCTCTTCTTGAGCATATGTCAAATATGTGTGTGTGTGTGTGTGTGTGTGTGTGTGTGTGTGTATAAATCCCTTCAATGACAAGCCCAAGTCTCTCTCTTGAAGTTAGCCTCCAAACGAAGTGAAGATAAAGTCGGCTTACCTATTTAAGGGACACATCGGTTCACATGGTTCATGTTGGCTTATTTATGAAGACCAACCACTATAAATAGGGTGAAGACACTTTGCATAAATAACAGTTCAGAAGTTTGGATTCTTCTGTAGTTTCGGTGGGCAGCTTCAGTGAAGAATTTGGATGTCTAATCACAGTGCAGAATTAGGATGGGTAAGGACAGCGAGGAGATCTAGGGACAAAAACTCGTATATCTCTGTGGTTTTTGGATGGGTAGCAGCAGAGTCAAGTTCTGACATATATCTTTGAGATTTCGGGATCAAGCATAGTAAAGGCTACAGAAGTTCGGACCTATCTAAATGCAAAGATGGAGGAATAGCGAAGAGGTTCAAGGGCAAATCGCAGGAACAATAATTCGGAAGGAAGAGTCTCGGTGCCACTATAGAAGATCACAGGTTGATGAATGGAATATATACTATAGAGATGATTTTGGTATAATCTTTGTCTTACAGCAAAGAAGATTCGATAAGATGATCATAAGCATGTGGCAAGGCCTTAGTATTATCACCTATGGAAGGTCTAGATAGGAAGAAGATCGAGGTGGAAGAGAATTGAAGAAGAAGGTTGATTGTCAAGAGAGCTTGTGCCTTGTCTTGGAGAAGCTACTAGGTCAAGGGCCTTGGTCTTGGTCTTAGTATTCATCAATTGCAAGATTCCACATGGGAGGATGAGAATTTTATACAGAAGCATCCAAAACTACTCAAGCGTTGAGGACAACACTTTTTGAAGGAGAGGGGCATGTTAGGTCCCTATAATACTAGTGATTCCCCCATTACTATTGTCATTGCAGCCATTATTGTTATTATTGTGCCCCTATTGTCCCCATATTGTTATTAGTGTGCCCCATCGAAGCCTACTATTGTTATTCTTGTGCCCTTATATTATTATTGTTATGTTGGCTTTAATTATATTGTTACCCCTTAGACTCCTATATATGGAAAGGAGGTTTAGTCATTTGTATCATCCAAGAATTGTTCATTTGTGTAATGTAAAGGAGGTTGCCCCCTCGAAGAGGCTGATTTCTAAGTCGTTGATCTATCTTTTCTATCTTTTTGTGAGTTGGTTTCATAACATTAACACATCTCTATGGATATATGGAAACAAATTGGATCATACCATAAGTAGAAGGAAATAATAGCAATGATCAAAAATTCATACCACACACAAGGAGGAAGAACACCTCATGAATGAAACCCTAAAGTATTTATTGAATATATTGAAAGTGTACAAGGCAGCAGCACTTCCGCATGCACAATAGCTAGTATCAAGAATACATAATGAGAATCCAATGTGTCTCTTAAACAGAATAATGGCAACAAATCCCAACGAGAGAACCATCTGACAAGCGGAGTTAGAGAAGATCCCAAGAAGAGAAGTCAAATTTGTTAGAAAATCAGAAAGGCAGAAAGATTTCTTATACTTGATAATTACTTGTGATGTTCTTGATTTCTTATTAGAGTTCTTTATTTTTTCTTTATTTTAGTTCATCAAGGAATTACTAACGCAATAGCACATAAATCAATGGACACTAAATATAGGCTCACAGTCAGGGCAAACCCCTCTCTAGGGGAAAACCCAGTCAGTAATTCTCCCATTAATATTTTTCCTAAGATATTCCAAGACTCTATACCTTGACACAAGCTTTCCTCCACACCAAGTCAGCCTTCTTCTATTCTTGTAGATGAATCAACTTGATTGGGCAACAGCAGCACTTTCAACTCGGAAACTTCAACCTTTCTTTGGATACTTTGATTTTTACTGAAAGACTTCGATCTTCACTTAGAAACTCCGATCTTGGCCCAGTACAGCTTCGTGAGGCAGCAGTATCCCACACCAATAACTTCTACCTATAGCAATAGCAACATGCAGCAACTGGGTACGACATCAACAAGAGAACTTCGATCTTCCAAACTAGGGTGCGAGAGAGAGAGATAGATGCACCAAGACTTCGATTTTTCCTTCCTTTTCCTAGACCAAACTCGCACTTCTTTTGCTTCCTTCCTCTATTTTGCACTTTTTCCCAGCTTTAAGAGATATCAAACTTGCTTGTGTTGAATGTCCTCCAAAAGGAATTCGAACTACTTCATTTATAGTCCTCTGGTGAGGTCGAATAGCCTTCTTTGACACTGACTTGATCATCTTAAGGCCAACTTGGTGTGGAGGTAACAGAATTCATATTTGACTTAATACTTAACCTTTTCACATGATTCGAAATCCCAAGAAGGGTCTCTTTAAAAGTACAATGACTCTATTGACTCAGAATAAATCCTACAAGTCCTCAATGGGGACTTTGACCTAAAACATGATAACCCAAGCATGAAACCCATGCTTTAATAAATCATAATAATAATAATTATTATTATTATTTTCTTTATTCTTTTGAAAAATAGATGATGACTCAAATACATTAATGAAGACCGAACCTAGTTACATTTTCTAATAGAATTCCAAGTGGAGAGTAGCTTTGACACATGTCCACTTCAACCAAAACAAATTCCTCTACCTGGCCCAACGTATCTCCTCAAGAAAGTCAAACTCTCCATGTGTGAAGCCAAGAAATGCCAAGTGTAGAACAAGAGAGAGTTATCTCTCACAAGAAATCAACCATCAAGTCAAATGATTGCCACATCTCCTCATGCCATGTGTTGAGCCTCCAACAAGAAATGTGTGGGCCTCCTTGGGGAATGTGTAGATCCTCAACTCAAGTGTAGTTGTCATGTGTATGGAGTAGTGGAGTTAGAGCAGAGATAAGCCTCCAACAAACTCTCACTCAAAAATCCCATCAAATATTCCAAGATCCTCTAAGAAAATCGAATTGCCAAGTCATCCAATTGATTTCCTTGATTGTAACTAGGAATTCAATTTACCCATATGCTCAATGCTTTTATGATGTCATGTGTCAAATAATCTTCCACTTGTTCTTTGACTTAACTATTGACTTGAGATAATTTCCAAGTCATTTCCATGTCATTTTTTCACATGGAATTTTTTATTTTTCTTCATTTAATTTATTTATGAGCTAATTTATTGCCACATTTTCCACTAAACTTAGGAAAAGTGGGTTTTGAGGGTCTAGAACTTATTTTTTACCCCTTAAAGTGTGTCATGGTATAAAGTTGAGGGTGAAAAGTGTAACTTTGAGTACCCCCATACAGCTTCTCTAGACATAACTTACTACATTTTACAGTCAAAATTTTATTAAAATTTTCGTCCAGTTTAGTATGGTAATATACAATGACTTTAAACACTAGGACTCACCCAAGGTCTCGCCATCAAGCCACACTCCGTCTTTGGGGTTATGCTTGGGAGAAAAAACTCAATTAATTATTAAGTCCCCAAAAGTACCTAATAATTAACCAAGTGAAAAAAGCCTCCTAGAGTAAACTCATTTTATGACAAGGTTCCAAATTACCTAGGCTTGTTACAGGACTCAATTCATCACACTAGCATCACTTTACATCATCCCCGTAGGGCTTGTGGAATCAGAGTAAAACATAGAAGAAGATAGTTAAAAAACTCTGATGATATCTGACTTCTGATGGTACATGAAGCCTCTAACGTATCCTTGGGCATGGAGTATTCAAAAAAAAATTAGGTGCAAATTTTATTGGTCAACAAGAAGCAAAACATAAATTCAAATTCAATTTCTCACACATGATAAAAATATCGAGCATGGCTACAATTTTCAACAAGAGTCAATGAAGCACATTTTTCAGTATGTCCCTTTGCCAGATCTTGTTGGGGATCGGTCCAATCTCAGTTGGCAAGTATTCTGCAGAGGCATTTGCATAGGAGGGCAGTTTTGTTGGGAGATTCCAAATCTGTGATTTGGGATTCCCTGGCTGGTATTTGGCACTGTTTGAGAGTTTCTGATTTGTATGTTCTCTAGAAGCTCTGCAGAAAATATGGTTTTCGTAAATGGGGTCAGTGCTCAGGCTGCTTTTTGTCAACTACGGAGATATGAGGTATGTATGCAACTCTTGGCAAAAGGAGCATTAATGATTAAGGATGCCAAATTGTTAGACCATTCCACTTATTCTGATTTTATGGCTGTTTAATTGGTCTTAGGAAGAGGATATGAAGTTTATTGTAAATAATCCTTCGATTTTCCCTTTGTTTTTGCTGCTGCTTTAAATATTTCTGTATATATATGAATTATCTTTTACTTAAAAATAAAAGACTAGTCTATCAAGGAAAAAGCTATAAAGCTTTTCACTATATCATTCACTTTAGAAAACAAGGCATTGAAGGGGACCACATTTCCCTATCATGTGCAGATCGTGCATATTGGTCCCAGCTTTAAAAGGCACTGATATACTTCTGTAATTTATTTTTGGGACGTGTTGTTCTCACTTTGGA
Organism: Pinus taeda; assembly: GCA_000404065.3. Taxonomy (NCBI): domain Eukaryota; kingdom Viridiplantae; phylum Streptophyta; class Pinopsida; order Pinales; family Pinaceae; genus Pinus; species Pinus taeda. The sequence continues at coordinate 117,267 of APFE030967285.1, forward strand.
CATAAGACAAAGATTTGTTCCATGTTCTACATGTATCAAAGATGCCACTCTTGGTCCCATTTGCCACTTTTTCTCATCCATGGAGATCATTGTAGGTTTCCTTTTGTATTAGCACATTATGAACAAATTACAGCTTATATTTATATTTGATTATAAATTAGAATTTCACAGTTCACTTGGAGCAAAAATGGTAATTGGATGAATGTGTGTACTCACTATTATCTTCCGTTGGTTTATTGTTGCACAGTCTCCAAGTGCATATACATTATCACATCCCTCAACTCGCAGCCATTCATCAGTCGCTAAAGCTCGCCTATCATTCTGTATCCACGTGCATCAAGACAAAAAATTACTAATATGAAATCACAAGGATTTTGTTAGAGGGAGAATAGTGTAACAAGAGTGTGAAAGCAACAACAAAAATGTCACATTAGTGACAAAACAAAAGAGAACCTGGCCAATTTGCTCCATGAAGTGTGATACAACAGGTAAAGTCCCAATTCCAGTAGACCAAACAATCATGCCATATGACATGGACAAGGTCCCGTTGCTTCCTTTCTCTTTCATAACAATACTCTTGTCAGTGACCTCAACCACCCGGCATCCAGTTTTCACTTCGATACCATCCCTCTGAAACTTCTGTTCAGCAAACTCACTGATTCTCTGATCAAACCTGCAAGGACAGCACACAGTACAAATATTAATCATTTTCCAAATTATGGTAAAGAAATTGCCAAGACGATATATGAACATTGTTATAAATTATGTAAGATTGAGATGTCCTTCAATTATCACATCTGAGCATTTATGTAGCCAAAAAAGGAATATTTAAAAAAGACACCATATAACATACATTTCTTCTACAAGATTTGCAAGAATAGTAAGTATCTCTAACTTACAATATTAACCAGACATGCACAACTAGAACTAATTTTCAAATTTTCAGATTCTCAGATTCAAACATACACAAAACAATAGTGCAAAACTCCCACAAAGGAAAACTTCAATAACTCTTTAATTCAGATGCAAATTAAAAATCCACAACAGGGAAGTCCATCAAGTTTAAGGTCAGGATCCTTAATGGACATTCAAAGACACAAAGCCAAAGGTCATTCGTTTAAATTTTATCATTCTTACAAATAACATTTTGTTAAAATTGGCAACTAGGGCCAAACCCCACATGGTTCATCTTATTTATGACAGCTGATATTTTTCTTGGATTCCTCTCTCCAAGAGGTGAAGGATTGATCTAGGGACCATCCGATTCTGGCATGTACAAATGAAGTTATGAATTTATTTTGATTATGGACAAATTGTCAAGGTCGGCCAGCAATCTCATGTAGGCTCAGAAGCCCAACAGTCATGTCTATTCATCCTCAACGTTAGCCTATAAATACATGATGCCTCATACTCATTTGAACACACTCATCTTCACACACCTCTCTCTCTCTTCATCTGATTGGTTACGGATTTCTGGACAGCTACTCTCTCCACACGTGCAAAGGAAAGGAACGGCATTTTCTGTTTCTACGTTGACCAAGGTTGAACGAATTTTCAGAGGCTGTTTTTGGGCCGCATTGACCAAGCATTGACCTGTTTTGGTGCGATTTTGAGAGGAGGAATTCTGTCCTAGCAGGCCGCATTTCTGGCCACAGAAATTGAGGCAATCCATTGACGGTTTGACCAGCGTTGACTGTGGCTAGGGCTGACCACAGGTTGATTGTTTGACCAGACTTTGATTGTGGTGAATTTGACTGTTTTGAGGGCTGTTTCATCTTGCTGTTTGGAGGCCGAAGTTCACTGAAGTTGACCGAATCTTTGAGTGTCAAACCTGCCCTGTTGACGAGCATTGACTTTTCTGGTTAGGGCTCTTTTGCTACTATGCTAAATTATCAGAATTTGTAAATTGTACTATCTATCTCCGCTGAACTATTGAAGACTAAAAGAAGAATTGATCAAGGGTTTTTCCACATTGGGATTTGTCCCTGGCTGGTGCCACATCTTGTGTCCTCTTGTCTTGGCTTGTCTTCTACTATTTATGTTTATGTTCTATCTGCATTTTACTATCATGATGATATGATTGCTATACTAGATATTGATATTGGGCTAATAAAGGTATTGAAGTAAAATTGCTCTAAAGCATATAACATACCATTGTTGTCTAAAATTAACATGGTATTAAACTTGAGGTGAAGACAAAGCCTAAGCAAGAGTGAAAGAGCAATCACCAAAGACAGTTGGACAAAGACAAAAGACTCAATGGGTCCTCATCCTACTTCCCGGCTGAAGACAAGTTCCTAGATAAATCTGAGTATCATGGATGGAAGATGCATTCAAGAAGAAACAAGAATGGTGGAGCAAGAAATGGCTTCTAATAGAAGCAACCCCCACTGCATTCTCCGCTCATGCCAAGAGGAAGAACAATGCAGGTTCAAAGAAGCAAAGTCAAGGAAGATCGAGATTCAAAAATGGAAAGAAGGGCAGATGCTTTGTTTGCAATAAGTTCGGCCACTATGCAAGGGAGTGTCCTAATAGAAGGTGTTGTCGCACAGATTGTCCAGGTAGCGCGACAACACTCAGATTGGGGGCTGTCACCCTGATCCCCGATCTCTCCATTTAAGTCATCTCCCTATAGCAGGCTAAGGGGGGTAGACCCTATCGGAAAAAGAAAGACCAACTGGGAACCAGCCGGTTCGAGAGACACAGCAAGGCAATCGAATACTCGATTAAGGCTCAAGATTTATAATTTGATCAAAAATGATTAATACCAGTGCCTTATGGAGTCAACGAAAACCACGTAATTAATTAGCTACTGCTTATAAAGTAATTTAATGATTGCTTGAAAATATTTACAAAATATCCAACATATAACGAGCATTATATAATCCAAGCAATGATTAATTTCACCAGATGCAAGATATTCAAAGGATGCACAGAGTTCGAGCAATTAAATTTCAAAATGATCGAATACTTTAAATAACCACAAATCTTAAAAGCTAACTACCTAGAATTTAAAATGATTATGCTTGAAATTCCAAATCTAGGAAAGCTATCATTTTCCAATAATTAAACTCCAGATAAAAATTTAAGTTCATTCAACTATAGTAAAATGATAAATACTGATACCACAACAGAAAATGGAAATTAAAATGAAACTTAGACTAAACTAAAGACTAACTTAAAAATTAAAATCTAATCTAGTTAGCAAAATCCAAAATATAAATTAAAATCTAACTAAAAGAACTAACGTATGTACATCATAATAAAAAAAATGAAAATTTGAAGTCTATCTAAATCCTAAGCTAAATCCTAAACTAAACGAAATCAAAGTAAATAAAAAAGGTCTAATTAAAACCAACACCTAATAGAAATAAACTAACCCAATGAAATTTAACGCATACATACAAATAAAAGGGAGAGATTGAAACTAAACCTAAATCTAACACATGATATAAAACCTACGCATATATACAAGTAAAAGAAATCGAATTTTTTGCTGTTTGGTGTGCAGGTTGGACGACGGAAAGGGTTCGGAGAATGCAGCCGCAAAAGAAAGATTTGTTGATCTGCACAGCGTAAAGATTAATGGTAGCAATGTAAAAGGGCACTAGCGATGTGAACAGGTTTGATGGCGCTGCGGGAGAAATGCCTGAGCGGTGGCTGTTGGAAGCGCTGCGTAAGGAAGATAATGGTTCTGGCAGCATAGAGATGGGGCTACAGGTGAACTGAGGGTTTCAGTATTTTGTTTTTATTTTTATGTTTCTTGCAGGTTGGACGTGGAGGAGGCTACGGAAGGAGGATGCAACTGAGGATCGGTGATGGTTGAGGGAGAGTCTGAGAGAAAGAGGAGACAGCGTAAATGGAAGAAAACGCAGGGATGGTAGATCGATGAATGGCAGACTGCGCAAGCAGAGGAATAAACGAAAGCAGAGCAGTGGAAGGGTTTGCAGATCCGGACAACATAAAAAAAAAATTGAGATTTTTTGTCAGAAAACAAAAATCGACCTTGGGCAGCAGAGAAATTGAAACCAGAGGTAACAGACTGGTAGTCCAAAAACTTAATTAAAATTTTAAACCCTTCCTGCTTCAGATTGCCTGATGGAAACCCTGAAGATCATATTACCTGATGGAAAACCCTAAAGAATTTTCAAACTATGTACCTGCAATGATAGAAGCAAAATGCCCATAAACAAAATAACAATGAAACCTTAAAACACCCTAGCTAAATAATTACAATATTCACAAGCTGCAAGCTCTTAAATAGCCAGATTTGTCAGTATGCCACAAATATATTTTCAGAATTTTAAATTTAACATGAGATGCTTTAGAAAACCCTTCATGCATTCACAAGAAAAATTTCAAATAATAAGCCCTGGATCAAAACTGGTTGGGCTCTTTAGAAAATGCCCTTTTCGGGAGCTGGCTGCTTCAGCCGAGAACTTCTTTCACAACTTACTTTAACCATTAACAAAGAAGGTGTAAAAATTTCTCATTTCCCACCCCAGTTTTCAGTTTCACCTCATTTCTCCAAAATAGTTAAATGCCCTTTCCCATATCCATACATTCAACAACTGAAAAAATAAATTTTGCTGAAAACACAAATTCTGGAAATTTTACAAAATGCTGGAAAATGCAGAAATAAAAATCAGCACATACAAACAGCCATTCAACACATTTAAACACAGTGATTTTTGGTCAAGGTGACCCTGGAAAAACCCCCTACAACTCTTGGGGAAAACCAGTTCAAAACCTCCTTATTTCTGGAAAATGCTTTTTACAGTGAGAAATATTCAGCGAAAAATCAGCAAGCAAACTTTTACAACTTATCTCGTTTTCTGTGCCTCACAACCAACTGGAAAAACTTGCAAACAGCAAAACAGAACAGCAATAAATGTTGTACAGCCACCTCGATTTTTGTGCCCAAATTTCAGCCTTAAATGCTGTTGTACGGCCTGCCTAGAAAAGCGTGCAAGCTGCCATAAATACGTTGTACGGATTTCCTCGATTTCTATGCAGAAAAAACCATCAGTACAACTATACGGATTTTCCTCGATTTGTGTGCCAAGGTACAGCCACTTGTATGGATTTCTGCTCCTCGATTACTGTGCACTTGCTGTACGGATTTCTAGAAAATCGTGCCCAAATTCTGCCTTTCACTGTGTGCTAACTCAACTGTACGGATTTGCTAAAATGTTGCCTTGGAATGTGTGCCAAGCTGCTATCTCCTTCTCCTCCCTGTCCAGAAATCTTCCTTGCTCTCTTGCTCTCCTTCTCTCAATCTGCTCATGAAAGAATGAATGACATTTTCCTCCTTTTCCTCCTTTAATCTAACCCTAAGTGACTTTTGAGGAACCCCTAAATCCAATGGCTAAAATAGATTGAGATCTAGGGCTGAGATTAAATGCTCATTTAAATCTCACTTTCTATTTTTTAATTCACCCCACTTTAATAAAGACCCACTTAGTCATTTATTTCCAAAATCACTTTTCCTTTCTAATTTTACATTGACTTTATTAAAGTCACTTTAAAATTAGACTTTAGTAACTTTATCACTTAAAGTCACTTTTAAATTAGATTTGACTTTATAAAAATTATAAAGTCACTTTAGGAGAAAATTAAATTCTTTTGGACACTTTTCCCTAGGCCAAAGACCAAAGCCTTAGGGAACCACCTGTCCTCCGGTACCAAATTTCAACATTCAGGGAAGTCTTTCAACAAACAAAACTATTTAAGTAGCTCTACAAGAGGTAAGGACTTAGAAAGCTTCACAATCTTTGGATTGGGTTTAGTCCTTATGTTATAATCCTTTTCTTCGGCTCCCACATGATGCATTTTGGGATTTTGAGCCACAACGTTAAAATCAAATAATTTGGTATTACATTGTCTTTTAACTGCAAGACTTCATTCTTTGTTTCATGTTCATCAAAATTCTCATTGATTTGACTCAAAGTAGTTTTTCTACTATCATCTTCAACACTACTTTCTATATCAATATGAAAATTTTCAAACTCTCCCTTTAGCTATAAAAAATTGTCTAACTGTTTGTCAGTGAAAAGCACTTTCTAGTACTTATGTTATCCGGGACAATAGGTCTCTATTTCACCTCAATCTCATATTTCTTATTTGGGTGGAAAGGAATTTTACATATACTTGCCGAGGTAGCCAATGCATCGGCAAACACATGTTGACTTCTAAGAATAAAAGATAATTGGTACTCTAGAAAACACTAAAAAAAATCTAAAACGACATTTATGTATGCCCTCAACCTAGGATGCTTAGTTGAATCCTCACCTTTGATTTGATTTATGATGAGTTCTAAATCACCATGTATTGAAATTATTTTAGCTCTTGATCTCTTCAATAACTGCAACCCCAAAATAAGTGCCTCATACTTAGCCACATTGTTGTTACATTGGAGAGCGAGCTTATAGGAATATATATTTGATATGCCTAAGTTGATGTCTAAGATCCATACACCAACTCCTACTCCTTCCTTGTTGACTGCCCCATCAAAATCCATATGCCAAGGCCTTCATCCTTATCATCTTTTGTTTCATTTTTTAACTTTCCATCCTCTCTTTTCTGTTATTGACTTTCCATATATGACACTTCTTCCTATAAACATATGTCATTATATACAATGAAAGAATCCATGTATGAAAGGTGCGTAATTATTGGGCTTGTCCTAGTTTCTTACCATATATTTCATCAAAGTTTCCCTATATAACCTCCTTTGTTTCCCCAAAACAAAAAATAATTGCATATGTCATATCCATCTGTAAGGTGCCTTGCAACTTTTCTCCCCAAAATCTTGACAAGATCATTCCATATTTAAGAGGTATATCAACCACGACAATATCCATGACTACACTTTTTGCTAGGATTTGAGTAAGGGTTACACATAAATCCTTGATTAAACCTAAGCATCTTACTCGGCTTGAATCAAAAGAGAAAATGTCTTTATATTGTCTGGTTATATTTAATCCAAGTTTCTCCATAATCACTTTGGGCATGAGGTTATGTGAAGCACCGAATTCCGACATGGCATTGTGAAAAATGAAATCATGAATGTTAATACTTACATAAAATGGTCGTACATTACTATCTTGTGAATTTCCTTCAACTTCAGGTCCAAACAACAATTTAGGTTGGTCATTACTTAAGTTCATGGTATTTGTTCCCTCCTTTATCTTTAGTGCTTTTATAACTTGACTTTTATACACATCCTTTTTCACTAATTCAGTTAGAGGAGCAGAAATTTTAATCTTTGATAACTCATTTTCAATGGTGAAAGAAGGTTGAGGATTTTCTACCTCTTTTTGGTTGTATCTTGTTTTTTATGTGTTTCCTTTGGAGGATAAACCTTTGTTTGACTTGTAGAAGGTGTATCAATTTGGATCTTTTTAGGAGGATTTGTTGCAACTTTCTTATTTCTCGGATTATATTGTTTGTGCACTTCCATAATAGCATTTTGATAACCCTTTTTGTAATCCTCTGATTCTATAGGCACGACATCTTGTTGTGCTAACAAGAACATATATTCGTCCTCTTTGGTCAAGAAAACATTATCTATTTCTCCTTCACCAAAAATATTAATCTGATTCTCTTCTGGCTCATCTCATGTCTCATTTTCTTCCTCTGCATAATTTTCCTGAAAAGGAGGCCTAATTTCTTGCTAATCTGTTAGATTTTTTGGCTCTCTTTGTTTAATTTGGGGTTGGTTCCTTATAAAATTTGGATTCCTAACCCCTTGTGGTTCTCTTGGTGGAGCTCTATCTATCAAACTCATTCTTTCCATCATCCTCTCCATAGTTTTAACCAATGTGTCTAGTTTCACATCTGATGATGGAGAAGGTTCTTCTTTAATACTCACTCTATTTTCAGCCCTTTGTTTGGCTTTTTTGGAAATCATATGGCCTCTACACTAACAACATTCTTTTGCATCTCTTCTAAAGTGGCTGGATTTATTTCTTTCAATTGCTAGGCCATGTCAACATCCAAACCATCTGGATATCAAAGTAAAGCCAATCCTAGAGGAGGCTTTATTTCTATTGGAATAGAATTATAAAGATTGTTGAATCTATCTGAATAATCTTGAACTGACTCTCTTGGAGCTCTTCTTAAACTTTCATATTCTCCAAGAATCTAAAGTGGATTCTTCTTAACCTCCCAAAGAGAAAGAAAAGCTTGTTGAAATTGTTGCAAGTTGGAAATATTGGTTGTTGCTAATCCCTTGTACCATTTTCTTGCTTCACTAGTTAAACTTTGAGCAAACAACCTTATTTGAACATCATCATCATCAACATCTTCTAGGTCTACAAAATCATTCATCTTATCGATGTGTTGCTGAGTTGTAGTGGGCCCAGTGCCATCAAATTGTGGTATACATTGTGAATAATTTAGTGGCATGGCATTTAGTGGTTGTTGCAAAACCAAAGGGGTATAACGAGCTGCCATGATTGGAATATGAGAGGAGGATGAAACTGTAGTTGTGCTTGATGTTAGGGGCGATAAAGGAGGTGGAAATGTTCCCTGTTGAGTTGCTATAAAAGGAGTCCATATTAGAGATGAAATGGGGATAGTGAAAGAAAGGGAGATTACAAGGGAGGTAAATGATGAGTTAAAAGAAGAAATCGTAGTTTGTTGAACTAGAAATGGTTTTTGAGTAGCCTGATTCAATTGGGTTACTAGATCAAACTATTGTACAAAATCTTTATCAAAATCTAACATGAAAGGCTTATGTGCGGAGATATGAGGTTTCAAAATGGATTCATCAAAGATTGTTTTAGGGACAAAGCTTTCTTATTTGTTTATGAAAAGACTATGTTCAAAGGCTAAATCAAACTCAATATCCTCAACTGTTATAAAACTTTCTAGGAGTGAATTAGATCTTGGCAAAGGATTATTGCTTGCTTGACTTTTTCTAAAGCTTTGTTTTCTAATCAACCACTCGGGATTATTTAAAACTTTAGGAGGATTAGGATCTCGATGGGATCAGGTGTAAATCTTTCTAGGAGCCAAATCTTCAAAGAAATTATTTACAACTCATAATATATACAACTTATGGGTGAATAATTCCAACTTAAATATTTCCTAACTCACTTTCACCCATAGGAAATAAGTTTAAGCTTTTGTAATTAAAGTTTACTAGGAAAGAAGTCCCCAGTGGAGTGTTAGAATGTTAGCACTCTGTAGATTTCTTAGGTTGAAAAGCAAACTGTCGAGGTAACCACAAACCACTTTTAAAGTTAGGATCTAGCCCTTCCAGCTTCAGAGAGGGTTCTCTGTGTATGATTTTTAATCTTAGTGTTTATAGTTTAGGCTAGGTATGAAAGGAAAAAATAGATTTTTTAAAGTTTTGGTTGAAAAATGGAAGAGAAGTCCATTGGGCATGGATTCATAAGGTCTTCAGTAATCAATTAAAATAAACAAAGGAGAAAACAGGGCAAGGTAGGCGAACTCTTGGATCTCGTAGAGCTGTTGTGGTGTGAATGAGATGAATAATAATTAGGATAAATTAAATATAGAGCATAAATAGATGAATTATATACTTACTATCAAAAAGAAAGCATTGAGATTGCTTAACAAGCCAGAGCCAAGTACTAAAAGTAAATACGACCCTTGATCTTCTTGTAAACAATTTAAGAAAGAAACATTCATGTGAAACTTGAAAGGAAAACATATTTACAAAGAGGAGAACATCACCATTTGCTTGACATAAAAATCCTGAAAACAAACTACCTTTGTATTACTAAATTGATTACTTACAAATATATTTCACTGCTTACAGTCACATGAAAATCTTTTCTTCTTGAATAATCCAACCTTTACTAAGTTTTTTACAAAACATTTATAGAGTTGGTCTCGAATTGATTCGGACTTCAAATAAAATTTATTAAAAAATAATATCTACTAAAAACATGTAGATATTTCCAAAATAGAACTAAGTAATAGGAAATCTAGACTATTTTTGTTTTTTTGTTCAGACTTTGAGGTGAATTGTTGCTGACTGTAACTACTTCTGTTTTCATGCTCCCCAGAACTATAGGATTTATGTTTGTCTTTATTCAACTAGCTCCAACAACTTATCCCATCGCTCTTCACTAGGAATTGAAAATTTGACCATGCTTCAAAATATCTCATCTAATTCTCTGTATGTCTGGAAAGTTGGTTTATTTAAAAATAGATGATGGATTTGATGTTGAATGAAGAGATCATGCTGAAGGCCTTCCATGAAAGCTTCTCCACTTATAGTTCCTATGAATTTAGCAAACTTAGATGCATCTATAGCAATATTACATAATTGATCTTGATAATTCTCTAATGGAATTAATTTTCCATTAGAAGCTCTTAAGACTTTAAGCCATACCTTGTGCAATACATTAAATTTTCTGTTAAATATTTTAGCCTGCAATTCCAATTCTTTTCACTTATTCTCCAACTGTATCATGAGATTCCTCTTTGTTAATACCTTTTTTACTTCCATCATTGTGCCTATTTTGAAAATCAACAAGGTGGAGACAAGGAAATTCCTCTGGGTATGGTGAAGAAATCTTGAGGCACCCAAGCTTTTAGTGGTTTGGGTAATTTATGGACTGATTTAGGTGAAATCTTTGTGGCTTAAGGGTGGAGGTGGTTTAACCTCTGGATTCCCTATTGGTTTATGTTTGGTTTATCCCATGTGATTTCACATTCATGCTTGGAATATGGCATAGGGGTGATTGGTTGAAACAAAGATTTGGTTCAGCCCAATCTATGGTTGGGTGGTACGTGCAAGTCTCTGAATTGGTTGGTACTATGCATATGTTATTATGTGTTATTTTTTATCGAGATCAATTATCACAAGTATTTGTTATTGTGTTGATTTTATGTTCGGTTTGTCATGGATTCATTCTAGTCAAATGTTGGTTATAAGCATGGTACATTCTTATTGTATGATGTGTTCTTGTTATGGATCTTGTTCATGGTTCGATAATTTATTGAATGATTATATGAATGCATGAGCTAATAAGTGTTGTTGCAACTAGCCTAAGAGGGCAATAAGCCTTCTTGATAAACATTTGATGAAAGTAAGGAAACAATGAAAAAATATGCATTCATGACCTACAATTATTATGTTTACGAAGTGTTTGTATAAATGGTTCATGTGTGTTGCCAAGGTTGGACAAGCTCTAAGCCTAGAAAAAAAAATTATACAGACATGTGATTATCACTAACGGGGTTCTGGAAAGTTCTACGTAGGCCTAAGCAGTTGGCTTGTAGGCTAGCCCTAAAAATTTGGAACTGATTATGTGGTCGCGAGCACAGAACTAAGGAATATTAGCTGCAGTTGCATGGAGGCTGATTTATGCATGTAGTTGGAGATCTCTGATCGCACTAGCAAGACTACATGCGTGTGGTTGGGCTGTAAAGTTTGGTTGAAAGTGGTTCCAGCTCAGAGAAAATGTCATCAGTGGAAAGTGTTTGACATCTGGGTGATCAGGTGTCTTTGAGTGTCGTTGATCCAAAATGGATCTAAAGATAGACTTATAAATCTAAAGTGTTCCTCATAGAGGAAAATGAAAGTCCAAGGATGCTCTTGGAAATAGCCTCATTGCTTATATATTTTCATTTTGAATCTACTACAATGTGAATGGGCTAAAATGGACTTCAGATGAAGAAGTTATCGCAAAACGAAGTTTGCCTTTGTCCTTTGAAAATGAGACAAATTCTTATATAAATGGGACTTAAGGGAGAAAATGTGTTTTTAACATAAAAACCCTTAAAAACCATCTCATCACATTTCTTTATCGCATCACAATAAATAAAGGGAAAGGACTTTAAACAGGCGTAAAGGCCTTCGGCGAACCCAACGGATTTATAAACCAAACAAGTGAACCTTTTGAATTCCGAAAGGAACGCCGTAAGTGGTATTTCGGGCGGGCCTCAGGCGGTAAGCATTATAGGACAGGCTCTGCCCGAATCCATACATTGGTCGATGCATGGCATGGCAAAGGAGAGAGGAAACTACTTTTTTGGGTTGTTATCCTCGCGCAAGTTATGTGCCCGAAATGGACTTGCATCCATTAGGTTAGCAGTCGCAGATCAACAATCGAGATCTGATCGGCGAATCGACGATCGTCGTGATCAAAGGGAAGACCCCCGGGGTGGTTGCGACAACGATATGCAATATGCCGATGTTCTAATGGGACGATGTGATAGCACCGATAGAGTGATCGACGATATCAGCGATTGACGATCAGCGAACCCCCGATACCAAGGCCAATGCACATTGTGATTGCGACTTGTGATATGCCGATAAAAAGGTGGACCTAATAAGAATTATGGATGTGATTTCATAATATTTGAAATCTGAAATTTTTGGTTTTCTTTGTAATTCCCGTGTAAATGGGTTTTTGACCATGCAACAATGCGATGCGATATGACAACCAAAGGCGGACCCGATGGGGATTATAAGCGCGATTTCATAACTTTCTAAGTCCGGATTTACAATATTTCTTTGTATTTCCTGTGTATTGAGGTTTTTAGACCTCCCGCCTAAGCGATAACGATAAGCGATATTTGGACGGACCCGGTAGGTTTATAGGGTCGATTCCATAATATTTGAAGTTCGGGCTAAAGGCCCATGATGTGTTTTGTGTGTGTTTCCTGTGTATATCCGTTATTTGGCCAACACGGCTAGAGGAAGGCAAAACGACCGTGTTTCCTTGCCCGCTTGTTCTTTTCCATTTATAAACGGATTCTTGTGAGGAAACAGCTGGGTTCTTCAATGATGGAGGATTGTAACCGATGCATGATAAAAACACAGAGAGCGTAAGTGCTGAAGGGAGTTGGAGGTTGCTAAGGGAGCTGCTTATTTGAAAGAGGTCACTGGAAGGTTGTTGAAGAATCGCTTGGAGGTCAGGCGAATTACAGAGGCACGCAGAGGCTGAGAGAGAGAGCTCAAAGAAGCTAGAGTGAAGAGCCAGAGGCAAAGCTAAGAGCCAGAGCCACGAGCCAGAGCCAAGAGCCAGAGCCAGAGCCAGAGCCAGAAAGCTTGAGAGCTTCAGAGCTAGGGATGAGATGGTGTTCTAAGCCCATTGTTTCTATGTAATACAGTAGAGTTGAGTGTGGAGCTTGTAAAAGGACTTTTCCATAATCCTAGAGATCCTAGTCGAGTTGACTAGAGCTCAAGGAGACGTAGCCTAAGAGTTTTGGGTGAAATCCATATTATGTTGCTGTCTTATGGTTTGTTTACTTGATGCATCTTATCGCTTTGTGTATGATGTCTATTTGCTGCATTATCTCTCTGTTACATGTTGCCTATCGGTTTAAGTAAACAAACTAAAGGCATTCAGTCAGTTAAGGAAAAACACAAGCATACACCTATATTCAAGCATATTTAATTCCGCAATTGGTTAATCATAATATCTTGGGAACATTTAAGCTTTGGAAGTGGAATAGGTTCTTGTCAGCTAGACAAGAAGCCTTAGTACCCCATTTTCAGATCAGGTGGTATCAGAGCCTGAGATTGATTAACCCCACCTTCAAAGAAGGTGATATCAAAGCTGATTATACCATAGCAAGTGGTATCAAATCAAAATTCTTGATTGACAGAGCAAAGATTGCTTGTCTAAAA
>APFE030967285.1:135616-152365 GCA_000404065.3 Pinus taeda
AGTCTGGAACAGTTGAAGCTAAACTGTCATGAGGAGCAGGTGAACTGTCATGAATGAATCCAGCACTCTGAAACTGAATGGGCTTGGCATAGTCTGGAATATGAAAGGACAAGTCCTTGTCATATCCAAGACCAGTTCTGTGCTTGTTGTGGACAAGCTGTTCCCAAGGTCTGATGATGGGCTTGGGAAGTGCAGACTGAGTTTCTGCATCTGCATGTACAACTGCTGCTTTGTTTGGTACTAAATCTGAATGATCTGTAACATGTTGCTGATGGGTGGTTGTCTCAATGTTCTGAACAAAAACAGGTTCAGAATGGTGTCTATTTTGATGTAGCTCTTCTTGCTGTAGCTGTGATTCAAGCTGCAAAAAATCGATCTTCTCTTGTGCATTTTGTATACATTTTTGAATGTCTGAAAGAGAATCTTTGCTTATTTCCACTTTGTCATTGACATTAGATTGTATCAAAGTATTTAATAAATCTAATACATCATAAATTAAAGCCATTTTCTGGGCTTTAACAATCAATGTTCCAATCAATCAGCAGCAATCACTGTGATGCTAAAAGAACACTACTTTCATGAACCATACATACTTATGCAGTAGTGAATATAACAAGGAATCAACAACAGCATGTTAAACACACATCTTATTTCACTTCCTTGGATTTAGTTTCCTTTCCGATCCCAAAAAAGCCTAAACTTCTTCCTTTGTTTCTTCCTTTAAACAAGCTTTCTGCCTTCTTACATCCGAACCAGTTTCACTTCACTGGGTTAATAAAACTTTAAGTACAATTCCTCTCGCAGGGCAAGGCACATGCTACTCCAGGGCAAGACTCCAGTGCAAAATTGACGCACCTGGTTGTGAACCTGGTGCAGAATGCCAACACCCAACCTGAGTGCGGCTATACAAATTTTACTTGAAAATCTGTGCACGTGCTTTCTAAAAACAGTTTCTAAGTATTGCCCGTATGTCCTAAGAAATATGCCCCAAAGTTCCCTATCCGTATGGAACGTTTTCAATATCCTTTTATAGAAGTTAGTCGCCAACCATTTCCTATTTCAGATATTGAGAACACAAGTTTTCAGGGAATGCCATAACTAAAAGCAGCCATAGCTTCTACTATCGATTTCATTAATGACTTCGATAATTTCATCGAATTTGTGAAATGAAAGGGCCAATTGGATAGAAGCTGCAAAAATCTCGTAGTGTATTCACATAGAAAATCATTTTCCCACCAATCCCAGATTGTTCATGTATAGTTTTATAGTTTGTTTTATTCTCCGCTCATACTCAAACAGATAATGCGTATCTGATCAGATAAATTCTGAGGCAGCCATTGACACGTAATAATTTATGCAGAAATGATACTGAAAACACTATTACACAGATCCACGGACAGGGATTTTAGCAGGGTTTATGATTGAAGAACCTGGTGGAAGGCAGAACAATAGGTTACAGCTCCGCACAGTCCACAGCGGATCGTGACAGGGCCAACGCACGGCCCTTCCATGCCTTTCGCTGCACCCTCCTTCATTTGTTCACTCCACTCTCCCACCTATGTCGACTTCGACAAGTTCTTATCAATGGCATGTAGCTTCCGAAAAGGCTTCCGGTTTAAGCTCGGGAGCGATTTCTCACGGTAACGTCCACCGAAAACTTCACCATGAATTAGAAAATTATGGGAGCAGTGAGCTCTGGAATTCGCTAACGGGAAGACAAAGGCATGGCTGCTCCGTGATCTTGATATCCAGTACCAGGAAGGGATGGAATCCGACTGGGTAGACTCCAAATTCCATGGAAAATACAGTTCAACTTTCGACAAACTTATGATGGCTGCAGACCATTTATCCCAAGGAAATCAACGCCTTCTTTGGAATTGAGTGTGATCTTCCAGAAGAGTTATTGCTGAAGCACAGAAAGGATTATGATTGGGCTTACAAGAACGTTGAAATTCTTTGAAGCGGAGGCGGAAGAGAGCTCAAGAAACCGCAGCACTTGATACCATGTCAGGCATCAGCGCTGAAACAGGAACTGACAGCGCAGGAGTGTTTTGTATGCAGAGATGCGTCAGATGCATTCAGGCAGAGTCATGCAGCGCTAGAAGGACAGAGGCGTTATGTCAGGACAGAGGATAATGGGCAGCATTTTTTTTTTTTTTGGGAACGTTCATGGCAGTGAGGCAGAGAAACGTTGATAATGGGCAGCATTTTTTTTTTGGAACGTTCATGGCAGTGAGGCAAAGAAACGTTCAAATAAATATTGCAGAAATAAACTGCACAAAATAGGCCATAAACAAATGGCTCAAATTAATTATGCAGGGCAAGAATACGCCTGCTCTGATACCATGTTAAATAGACATGGTTAAGGGGAAACAATTAGGAAAACAATAGGAAAGATAAATCATTCAGTACAATTTTATTAACAATTTGATATACATTTATAGTACATTTGGTGACCGTTGGGATTCACATCCCAAGGTCTCTTGGACTGCTTTGTCCATTCGGCTTCCACGCTAACCCTTTAGGATTAGGTGTCCAACATTGGCCAATAATCTATTCTAAAGAGGTATCTGACTAGCTTCCATATCTTTTATTACTTTGTCGTCCTTTGCCTTTATGGTCATCAAGCAATGTGTATAGAGTTTATCTCTTTCTTATGATTTGCTTGCAGGGTAGCCAACTGATTATTATAATCAATTCTCATGATGGTCATTTCATCATCCATAGTTGACAACTTGCTTTGCATAAAATTAATTTCCCTGACATGATTAGCTTTCATGGTCTCAATTTCCTTAGCATGCTGACTTTGCATGTCGGTTACGTGATCAAAGTGTTTAATTTTCATGATTTCCATCTCCTTATCACATATTTCCAGGTGGGTGCATAAAGTTCTCATATCATTGGCATAATCAGTTACAATTTTTTCTTGATTGATCTCCATATTTTTTACTAGCCGCATTAGTTCTTCTATAATTTGCTTCTGATTTTCCCTTTCATTGTCGACACTGATTTTACAATTTGTTCCTGCTTTTCCACTATCATGGATTTGATCTGCAACGGTACAAGTGGATGGCACATACTGATATGAAGAATTGTCTTGAAATCTTTCATCGACAGCTGGACCCTTCATAAGATTAATTTCATTCTGTTCCACAATTTTAGGGGCACAAGGCGAGCTATCTTGATAACCATATCTATCTTTAAAAGCATTGACAATGTCTTGTAAATAAGTGAAGGAGTCTTCAGGACAATTATTAAACCAATTCAAAGCATCACCCTCTAAAGAAAAGACAAATAGACGCATTTTGACATCTTCATGATCATACTGAGGAGATCTACAATATATGAACATTATACGAGTAAAACTCCATAAATGCTTTCTAACAGCCACTGAATCACCACCCAAGAACAAAGGCAATTTAGAAATGGCCACTTCCAAAATATCATGGAGAACATCAATAAAATGACACGGGGTAAACGAATAATCCATGATCAATAATGAGGGACCAAATGGATGATAGAGAGAGATCTCTTGCTCAAGAAAATCAAGTGATGAAAGAAGTGGAGTCGGCACTTGAACATGAATCTAACTCTAGGATCCAAAAGGCAACAAACAACCAGATATAAGGGAGGCTTCTTGTCTGGGAAAAATAAATGAAAAGAAATGGAGTCGCCACCCAAACAAGAAACGAACCGAGATGTCCAAGTGCTAAAGGAGTAGATGAAACGATTAACAAGATGATGAAAGATACGACGATGAAAAGATCAAATGACGCTAAACAATGTTGGCCATTTGACAGGATAATGAATGGCGGAAAAGATGAATGTCGTGAAAACCAAGGACAAAAAAAACTCTATCCCCGGCAACAACGCCAAAAAATGTTGTTGCACAGATTGTCCAGGCAGCGCGACAACGCTCAGACCGAGGGCTGTCACCCAGATCCCCGATCTCTTTGTTTAAGCCGTCTCCCTATAGCAGGCTAAGGGGGTAGACCCTATGGGAAAAAGGAAGAACAACTGGGAACCAGCTAGTTCGGGAGACACAGCAAGGCAATGGAATACTCGAGTAAGGCTCAAGATTTATAATTTGATAAAAAATGATTAATACCAGTGCCTTATGGAGTCAATGAAAACCAAGTAATTAATTAGCTGTTGCTTATGAAGTAATTTAATGACTGCTTGAAAATATTTACAAAATATTCAACATATAACGAGCATTATATAATCTAAACAATGATTAATTTCACCAAATGCAAGATATTCAAAGGATGCATAGAGTTCCAGCAATTAAATTTCAAAATGATCGAATACTTTAAATAACCACAAATCTTAAAAGCTAACCACCTAGAATTTAAAATGATTATGCTTGAAATTCCAAATCTAAGAAATTTATCAGTTTCCAATAGTTAAACTCCAAATAAAAATGTAAGTTCATTCAACTATAGTAAAATGATGAATAATGATACCACAACAGAAAAAAGACATCAAAAGGAAATTCCAATTTAAATTAGTCTTTTTCCAAAAAAATAATAATAATTATTTTTAAATATTTTTATTTTTTAATGATTTTTATTTTATGGTTAAAATCAAATCAGAAAAAAAAAAAAAAAAAAAAAAAAAAACTAGATTCTAAACTAAGACCAAACCAAAAAAAAGTAAAAACCTTTTTATGATTTTTTTTATTTTTTATTTTTTGTTGTTATATTTATTTCTCAAAATTTTATATAAACAAAACCAAATTCAAAAATTGAAACTAACTTACCAAAATAAAATGGAAATTAAAATGAAACTTAGACTAAACTAAGACTAAATTGTAGAGGCTTGGCTAGTGCCTCCAAGAAACTAGCCCTAAAAAGGATGATTGATGCATCTCCTGTAGATATCATCCTTCTCCAGGAAACCCTCGGTCCTGCTGACTCCATATCGGCTGCCCTATCCTCCATCTCCCTGGGTTGGCACTATACAGCATTGGACTCATCAGGTCGATCGGGGGGCCTTGCAATTGGTTACAACCCTGCATCTATCAAGGCACTCGAGACATGGGGGGGTCCTGGTTTTCTGGGTCTCGACCTCTTCACGGCAGACCTGGGTATCAAGCTCAGGGTTATTAACATATATGGTCCTTGTCAACAAAGGGAAGCTTTTTGGAACCGCCTCCTGAGCCTGCATATTCTCTCTGCAGAGAATACTATCATTGGGGGGGATCTAAATTTTTCCCTGGGATACAGTGAATCCTGGGGTTCATCGGCTCAAATCGACCCAATCACTGGATTCATGATTGATCTTCTGGAGCGCCATGACCTGATCGATGTCCCCATGATCAAAACCCTCCCTACCTGGAGGAACAGACGAATTGGTGAAGCTGCTCTGGCTCGCAAATTAGACAGATTCATTATGAAGGGCTCTATGTGTCGACAGCTTCACTTCTATAAGCAATGGGAGGGAACTAGAGGAATTTCGGATCACTATCCTATCTATCTGGAGCTATCGGGGCCAAACAAAAAGCCAAAAGCTCCCTTCAAGTTTAATCACGGATGGTTACAGGACTCCTCTTACATCAAGCTAGTCAAGGATTTCTGGACACAAAATCCTATAGATAGAGCGGACTCACTGGCAAAAGGGTTCTGCATGAACCTATCTCAGCTAAAACATCTGTCAATAGAATGGGCCAGAGAAAAGAACAAACAGGAAAATACTGCTCTCATGCACATTGAATCCGAAATCTCCTCCCTTACTGATGAAAGAGGTTTGGGCTTCATCACTGCTGAAGACAAAGTACACCTGGTAGAGCTCGAAAAACAGAAGCAAAAAATCTTAAGGGAGCGGGAAGAATCCATCCGTCTTCGGAGTAGAGCTACATGGTTAAAAGCTGGTGATGACAACACCCAAATTTTTCATAACTATAGAAAAGGCAGGAAGGTAAAAAACACTATATGGAGTCTCCCTATGCCAGAGGGAGAAGTAGCTGATACCTTCCCTAAGCTCTCACAGTTGGGGTCCTCCCATTTCAGAAATCTATACAAGCAACCCCCGGCTTCTTCCATTGCTGAGATCATCAATATAGCGGGTCATTTTCCCAGATTCGTAAATGAGGAAGAGGCGGAAAATCTCTTTGATCCTGTTTCTCCTGAAGAGCTTGAGAGCACCATAAAGTGGTTCAAGAAGGACCGAAGCCCTGGGCCGGATGGATGGTCCATTGAATTTTACATTGCTTTCTACGAGCTGATTAGCATTGATTTATTGAGGGTGATTGAGGAATGTCGGGTGACCGGATCCATGTACAATGCCATCAACTCCACTTTCATTGCCTTGATCCCCAAATCTGATTCTCCTTCCTCCTTTGACGACTACCGCCCTATCTCCCTCTGTAACGTGCTATACAAGATCATATCTAAAATCATTGCAAATCGCATCCGTCCTATACTATCACGTCATATCGCTCCTCAACAATTTGCCTTCCTGGAACATCGACAGATCCATGAAGCTATTGGTGCAGCTCATGAAGCTCTTCATTCAATTTGGACCAAGCACCATAAGGCCATCATCCTCAAGATTGATTTAGCCAAAGCTTTTGACCGAGTCAGTTGGCTCTATCTCAAAATGATCCTTATTCATCTCGGGTTCCCCCAAAATTTCATTACTTGGATTATGGCCTGTATCACCACCCCTACATTCAGTGTTCTGATAAATGGCTCTGCATCCCAGTTTTTTCACTCTCAACGCGGTCTGAGACAGGGATGCCCACTATCTCCTCTCCTCTTCTTGATCGTCATGGATGCCTTGAGTCGGCTTATCGATTCTACAAAATGAAATGGGGAATTTAGTGGTCTCAGGATTACTGATGAATGCTTCCTTACCCACCTTCTCTTTGTGGAAGACGTTATGATCTTCCTGGATGGCAGCATCCGTGATTCACGGTCTTTCTCTCACATTATCAATCTTTTCTCATCCGCCACTGGTATGCTAGCAAATCACTCAAAGTCATCTATCATTTTATCCAGAACCTCCATTCATGAATCTCACCTGGCACATCAGCTATTTCCATACACCATCCACCCATTAGATCACGGTCTAAAATATTTGGGATTTCGTATCAAGCCTGTCAGCTCTAAGATCACTGACTGGATCTGGCTAGTGGCTAAATTGGAGAAGCGACTCAACATCTGGAGCCATCGATATCTCTCCAGAGCTGGCAGGCTCGTCCTGGTAAAAGCTGTACTAGAGGCTACTCCGGTCTTTTGGATGGCTTTAGCCTGGAGACCGAGAAGCATCTTGGCCAGGCTACAACAAACTTGCAACAGGTACCTATGGAATGGAAATCAGAAAAAGCGCATATTTGCTTGGGTTGGTTGGAAGAAGATCGCCACCCCCAAAAAATGGGGAGGATGGGGGCTTAAAGATCTCCCTTCCTTCGCACAAGCACTCGCAGCTAAAATGGGGTGGACTTTACTCACTGGCAACAATCTCTGGTCCAACATCTCATATCATAAATATATTTGGCCGCAAAATATTCTGGATTGGGTTCGCCTCCCCACCTGGCCAAAAACAGGCATATCCTCTGTTTGGAAAACACTCCTAAATTCTATGCCTCTCATCAGGGACAACCTGGTTTGGAGGGTCAATGATGGTACTCTAGCACGCATTGGCATGGATCCTTGGTCTGGAAGTGGAGGTAGACATATATTACCTAATGCCCTCATTCAGCATCTACACTCACAGGAGATAAGAGTTCTGGCAGACATTGTTGATCCACAAAACTCCTCCATATTTGAACAGCGCTGGAAAACAGCCATACAAATTAATATCCCACCTATTTGGCATCAGGATTGGCTGGAATATATCAATGCATTATCTGAATCACATATAAGGATCAAACAGGGACAGGATGAACTCATTTGGTATCACACAAGAAATGGTGTATACACCCCTAAGTCGGGTTACCTTACACTGATATCGCATAAAGTTCCGGACACGATTTCCTTTTGGTGGCATACTGTCTGGAAACTCACCGCTCCCCCCAGGCAGAAATTATTTTTTTGGTGTATACTAAAAGGAGTTGTCCCTACAGGGGAATACCTTATGCGTCGTGCTGTATATGGACCGACATGGTGCACCTTTTGCAAGCAAT
Source organism: Pinus taeda (assembly GCA_000404065.3). Taxonomy (NCBI): domain Eukaryota; kingdom Viridiplantae; phylum Streptophyta; class Pinopsida; order Pinales; family Pinaceae; genus Pinus; species Pinus taeda. The sequence goes on from APFE030967285.1 coordinate 143,745, forward strand.
CATCTGAATCCTGCACACATTTGTTCATAAACTGTTCTTCTATATCTGCTATTTGGAAAGCCATATCAACTGCTATCCAACATACAAGCAAATGGGAGGGTGATGATATTATTCGTTCATGGGAATCTTGGTTTTACAACCACAAAAATTCAAAGCTTCAAAGCTTGCCTATTATTACATGCTGGTACATATGGTTAGCTCGGAATCGTATGATCTTTGATGACAAACCAGCAATCTGGCCACACATTACTGCTCTCATTATAGCTGCTTATAACGCGTTGCCTGACCCGCCACAGCCCAGGAACAGAAGTCCGCGTGACCCTCCGCAAATTGATCATAGCACCCCATGGGCTTTCTTTGATGGCTCAGCACAACAACAGGGTTGTGGGGGTGGCTTTCTTCTATACATCAATGAACAGCATTTCTACAAAGCAAAACTGGGTTTGGGAACTGGCACAAACAATTTTGCTGAGATTATCACCCTTCGTCATCTCTTGCATTTTGCATTGGGGCACAATTGCATGCATATTCATATACTTGGTGACTCTAAGATTATCATTGATTGGTTCAACAACAATACAGTATGCCACACACACACTCTCAGCAACATTTTGGATGAAATTAACATACTGAAGGCACAATTTATTGACATCACTTGTCAACATATCTACAGGGAACCCAACAGCAGTGCCGACCAACTTTCCAAGGAGGCTACGGCACTTCCCAGAGGCGAGTGGATGATCCAGGAGCAGCGAGGCACAAATTTTTATCAGTACTATCATCGACCATATATAGATGCACACTATTATAGGGCGGCCAGCCCATGAGATATAGATCTGTTTTTGCTACTTTTTTTTGAACTCTTTGTATATAGCTGAAATAGTATTATATGATGCCCTGCGTGGCAATATGTTCATATATATAACAGATAGTAAGGAACATCCTGCGTGATGGTTTTTTTGCTATTTTTGATCAGACATAACAGCTTCACAGCTTCCCACATGTAGTGGAAGAACTTACAGCATATGCCAATGCATCTACAACATGTAATTTTTCAACTTTTAATGAAAGATTACGATTTTTCCAGTGGGAAAAAAAAAAGACTAACTTAAAAATCAAAATCTAATCTAATTAGCAAAATCCAAAATCTAAATTAAAATCTAACTAAAAGAACTAACGTATGTACATCATAATAAATAAAAAAATGAAAATTTGAAGTCTATCTAAATCCTAAGCTAAATCCTAAACTAAATGAAATCAAAGTAAATAAAAAAAAGGTCTAATTAAAACAACACCTAACAGAAATAAACTAAACCCAGTGAAATTTAACGCATACATACAAATAAAAGGGAGAGATTGAAACTAAACCTAAATCTAACACATGATATAAAACCTACGCATATATACAAGTAAAAGAAATCGAATTTTTTGCTGTTTGGTGTGCAGGTTGGATGGCAGAAAGGGTTCGAAGAATGCAGCCGCAGAAGAAAGATTTGCTGATCTGGACAGCGTAAAGATTAATGGCAGCAACGTAAATGGGCACTAGGGACGTGGACAGGTTTGATGGCACTGCGAGAGAAATGCCTGAGCGGTGGCTGTTGGAAGAGTTGTGTAAGGAAGACAATGGTTCTTGCAGCATAGAGATGGGGCTGCGGGTGAACTAAGGGTTTCAGTTTTTTGTTTTTATTTTTATGTTTCTTGCAGGCTGGACGTGGAGGAGGCTACGGAAAGAGGATGCAACTGAGGATCGGTGATGGCTGCGAGAGAGTCTGAGAGAGAGGAGACAGCGTAAATGGAAGAAAACGCAAGGATGGTAGATCGATGAATGGCAGATTGCGCACGCAGAGGAATAGATGCAAGCAGAGCAGCGGAAGGGTTTGCAGATCCGGACAGCATAAAAAAAATTGAGATTTTCTATCAGAAAATAAAAATCGACCTTCGGCAGTAGAGAATCTGAAACCAGAGGTAACAGACCGGTAGTCCAGAAACTTAATTAAAATTTTAAACACTTCCTGCTTCAGATTGCCTGAAGGAAACCCTGAAGATCAGATTGCCTGATGGAAAACCCTGAAGAATTTTCAAAATATGTCCCTGCAATGGTAGAAGCAAAATGCCTAGAAACAAAATAATAATGAAACCTTAAAAAACCCTAGCTAAATAATTACAATATTCACAAGTTGCAGGCTCTTAAATAGCCAGATTTGTCAGTATGCCACAAATATATTTTCAGAATTTTAAATTTAACATGAGATGCTTCAGAAAACCCTTCATGCATTCACAAGAAAAATTTCAAATGATAAGCCCAGGATCAAAATTGGCTGGGCTCTTTAGAAAATGCCCTTTTCGGGAGTTAGCTGGTTCAGCCGAGAACTTCCCCAAACGCCCATTGATCTTCGAAATCAAGATTTTTTAGCACAGCTTACTTCAACCATTAACAAAGAAGGAGAAAACGATACTAAAATCCAGATCTAATGGAGATACCTGCCATCATATTCAAGAATTTAACTACCATTCAAACCCTAGCGATTAAACAAGATACTTGCGTTTAAAATCACTCTTCAGAAAGCTATTATTAATGGCTGAAATTAAAAATCATGCACAGAAATAAACATCTTATAGCATTTCCAGAAGAGTAACACCAGCAAGATTTCAACCCCAAAGTCTTTCTTTATCGCACATGAAAAATGACTACAAGAGAGCTTTCCTTAGCACACGACTCTAAGATCGAATGATCTCAAATGACACCTGACACCCTATTTAAAGTAAAAATTCCCAACAGCTAGTTCGAGTGATCCATGTCAAAGTGATCTCGACCGTCGATGAGGATCAAAATCTATTTTAATCTCATCCGTCGAAATTTTAAATGCATTTTAATATATTAAAAAATAAAATTTTGCATTTATTTCCTCAAAACTTTGACTTTTTATTATTTTATTATTTTATTTTATTTTTTAAAAAAATATATTTCTTTTTAATTTTATTTTATTTTATTTTTTATTTTTAATTATTTTTAATTTTATTATTTTTATTGGACCCTCGAACTTAGCCTTTGGAAAAATCACCTAGGACCTAGGACTTATGAGGGGATAAAACATTTTCTAACCCTCAAGACACTTTACATTATGATTTTTACACTTTTACATCTCAAGAGGGAAAACCCATTTAACAGAAACCCTCATAGACTACCCAGTTCTGCAACACAAATATAATCTAGCAGATCAAGCAATTTGTAATAACCTAACCGAATAGTTAGAATTATTTCCAAATTAATTTTACATAGACTCGAAGCACACTAGGATTCCCCTAAGATTCTAATGACAAAATCCATTCCGGCTTTGGGGTTAGGCTGAAGCAAAACTCTGCCGACCATGCATCGGTGATTCAAAAAACCTTCCGAAACGTAGATCATCACTAGAAAATTAGGTTTACCTAGGCAATTAGATACATGACACAGATCTGCTAAGATTATTCACAATTTACACATGCAAACTGGGTTTACAAAATAACATGATCAGGCTAATGATGATAGTTGAATGGCACGGACATGTCAATCAAGCACCATCCCTTTTGCGAAAAAAGGGCATGTATTGCTATGGATAGTTGACACGTAGTGGTCAACATCTGGCTCTACTTGGGGACACATTGCTGCATTGTAGGAATGTGAGAATCCAGAGTCTGCATCCACGCAACACACAACAAAACATAAGTAGCGTCCATCCAAAAAATCATCATATAACATTAAGCACAGGAAAGATATAAGCTCTTCATTTATTAACTATCTAGTAACATGAAAAGTAAATATAATCTTAAAACAGAAATAAAATGCGAAAATGACAAGGAGTAAGGTTAGAAATACAATACAGAGGATGTCTCATGGCATCAGATGCGTTCAATATAGTGTATACTGAGCATTTACCTACTTTCAAGCAAATCTATCCGCTGCTTCTCGGATGTGCCATGTCCAATTCTGCATACAGTAGGACTTTTTCCTATCCGAAAATCAAGTTGCTTGCAGCCATCTGATGTATCAAATCTTTTTCTCATTCTCTTTCTCTTGCACTTTTTCTTCATGAAACGCTGTATCACTGATGATGTGGAACATTTTGCTTCGAAACTCTTAGATGAAGTATGTAAGATATGCATGACATGTCTTTCTTCATTCTGCATCTGCTCTGTCAAGGATGATGTATCAGTCGCACAGGTATCATGAGTTATAAATTGACCCTTTTTTATTTCTTCTTCAATCATGTTATTCTTAGTTAAATCTTCGTTTATGGAGTTAGCCTCCTTCTCGGGATATTTACAACAAGACGGGACCTGTGATTTCTTCTCTTCCAGCCTTTTATGTAATGAACCCATTTCTCTGGCATGTCTTACTATTAACTTCGCTTGGTTGAGTTCAGTTTTCACGAATCTTTCTTGCAGAGTGACATGATTAGCTTGCATAGCCTTTATTTCATTCTGAATAATGGACATCTGATTAGAATGATTAACTTCCATTATTTTTAATATGTTTTCGATGATATGTGTTCCATCTGTATTTATGACACGTGGTACCTGCTTTTCTTCTATGGCCAATAACCTATTTTGAAGAGGTATCTAACTAGCTACCATATCTTTTATTACTTTGTCGTCCTTTGCCTTTATGGTCATCAAGCAATGTTGTATAGAGTTTCTCTTTCTTATGATTTGCTTGCAGGGTAGCCAACTGATTATTATAATCAATTCTCATGATGGTCATTTCATCATCCATAGTTGACAACTTGCTTTGCATAAAATTAATTTCCCTATCATGATTAGCTTTTTCGGGTTCCCAACCCTCAAAGAATATCAGTCCTCTTGCCTACTCTTGACTTGGATGCCCTACACATCCTCAAATAGTACTGGATGCCAAATGATTACCTAATCTTCCCATTCTTTCTTCCCAAATGAAGACAAGAATGTTGTGTCTATCTTGTGTCTACATTTCCATTCATGGCCTTCATCTAGACTTACAGTGGTTAGTCCTGGTCTAGTGCATCACCCAATGGTCTAGTACATGACCCATGAAATGGAAAACACAATTGTCACTCCTTTGTAATAAGGGGTGACTCAAACTCCCTCTTGATCAGGGACTTGTCAAAGCTCCCTCTTGACTCGGGACTATTTCCTTCATCAGCAACATCTTCTTTGTGGGTCCTTCAACTGCTTTATTTCCTTCCTTTCTTGATGTCATGAAGGCTTTGTTCGAACTTCTTCCTAGTAGGGCACCATCCATCGATCACTTTCCTTCTTGGTTTCTCATGTCATTGCTTCTTGGAAAGTGACTATCAGGTTTTCTTGTCATCTTGGCTACTCCTTTGTCATCTTGTCCATGCTTCAGAATATTCTTCTCATGGATGCTTTGTTAAAATTGGCAACTAGGGCCGAACTCCATGTGGGTCATCTTATTCATGGCTTTTAATATTTTTATTAGATTCCTCTCGTCGAGAGGTGTACGATTGATCTAAAGATCATCCGATTCCGATAAGTATTTATGGAGATATGAATTTATTTTGATTATGGAATAATTATCAAAGCCGACCAACAACTCATGTAGGCTCAAAAGCCCAACAGTCGCATCTATTCAATCATCAACATTTGTAAACAAATACAAGAGGTCTTTTCTTCATTTAGACACACTCTCTCATCACATCTCTCTCTCTCTCTCTCCTGCGCAGAAAAGAGGCTCTTCTCCTACTACGTAGAAAGGGACTCTTCTCTCACACGTGTGGAAGGAAGGACGTAGATTTAGGGCTGCAATTGCAGATCAGAAGTTTGACCATCATTGACCATCTTTCTCTCTCTCAGAACTGCATTGTAGGTGGGACTAACTCTCCTCAGAAGGCCACATTTTTTGGTGAAGGAATCAAGTTGATCCGACGGTCGGTTTGCAAGATATTGTCTGCGCTAGTTGAGGGCTGATCTAGGGTTTGTTGTTGGTGATGTAAATCAGATTTATGTACTATTTCTCTCTGCTGAATTATTGAAGATAAAAGAAGATTTGATCAAAGGGTTTCCCCATATTGGGGTTTGTCCCTGGCTAGCCGCCACATCTTGTGTCTCTTGTCTTGCCTTGTTTTCTGTTGATCGTTTAATGTTCTATCTGCACTTTACTTAATGTACATGTAATCGTTAATCTGTGGATAATAATAAGTAAAAGAAGTAAACAGCTCTAAGCATAGAACATACCATAATTTAACATGGTATCCGAGTTGAGGTGAAGACAAAGCTCGACCAAGAGCAAGAGCAATCACCAAAGAGAAGATTGGTAAGGCTATCCTAAAGAACTATGGAATCCTCAACACACTTCCCTGCTGAAGACAAGCTCCGTGAGAAGTCTGACTATCACGGATGGAAGATGTCTTTCGATCTAACCTTAGAAGATCAAGGAGTGTTGGACCATGTGAGAGGCAATATTGTTGAGCCTCCATCAAATGCACCTGCTACTGCCAGGAACAAATGGAAAACCAGTGAAGTCAAAACAAAGAAGATCATCTAGGACTCTATCGACAAGCGCTTGGTGGCCTACATCTCCGACCTAAACACCTCCAAGGAAATCTACAATAGACTGGTGAGTTTATTTAAAGTTAATGATGCAAATCAAGTTTTTTTTCTTAGAAATAAGCTGAAGGAAATTAAGAAGGGAAAAGATGAGAGCATGCAAGCATATTTCTTAAGAATCACCGAGATCAAGAACGATCTCTTATCTATTGGGAAGATTATTACTGAGAGGAAAATGGCACTCACGACTCTTGGAGGATTACCATCCGAATGGTACGTGTTCAGGACTACTCTTCTCAACAATAACGTAATTCCTGGTTTTGAGGAATTAATGGTAAGATGCATTCAAGAAGAAACAAGGATAGAAGAGCAAGAAATGCCCATGCCTAAAGGTCCTCCTGTTGCTTTTTCTTCTCATGCTAAGAAAAGAAATAATTCTGGGACTAAATCAAAAAGAAAGGCTACACCTAAGGGTGGAAGAAAAGGACGATGTTACATTTGCGATGAAGCAGGCCACTATGCAAGAGAATGCCCCGATAGAAGGGACTCACACCGAGACGATGATCAAAATCCCTCTCATGGCAATCAAAGGAATGGCAAATCTAATAGCAAAGGTAAAAGGAGTGTTGGAAATCAAGAAAGAGGACAACCATTCAAGAAGGCTAGAAATTCCAGGTATCAATCTAACACTGTCGACAATAAGCAGGATGAATATTATCTCCCAGCTGCTCTATCTACCTCTGCTCCTTCGAACTCACTGGGAATTTGGCTTATTGATAGTGGTGCCTCAAGGCACTTCACTGGTTATAAAGAAGTTCTCCATAATCTAATAGAGAAAGAAATTAACCTGGAAATTGTCCTAGGAGATAATATGAAATATCCCGTGAAAGATGTAGGCAATGTCTCTCTTAAATTGAATCAAGGTAATACGATCCACTTACAGGATATATTATATGTACCTGACCTCAAAAAGAACCTGGTGTCCATTTCAGCTATGGAAGACAAAGGCTACAAGGTGGCTTTCAGCGATAGCAAGGTACATGCATGGAAAAACAATATTAAAGATGCTTTCACTCTTGGGTTTCAAGTCGATTCATTATATCATGTCGAAGGAAGTGCGCTAGGTGTCATGTCGTGTGACACATCTCAAGCCTTGATCAAGAATCAAACCGAAAAGAAGATTAAAATCTTAAGGACGGACAATGGGACTGAATATGAATCTAACGAGTTTCATGACTTTTGTAAAGAGGCTGGCATTAAGAGGGAGACTACTACACCATATACTCCTGAACAGAATGGTGTGGTGGAAAGGAAGAACCGTACGATTGTGGACGCTGTCCGTGCCATGCTCCATGATCAAAGACTTCCAAAGTTTCTATGGGCCGAAGCTGCAAACACCGCCGTATATGTACAAAACCAATGTCCTCATCAAGCATTGGGTTCCAAGACTCCTAAAGAAATGTTCACCAGTAAGAAACCTGACGTATCTCATTTTAGAATTTTTGGAAGCCCTATATATTTTCATGTGCCGAAAGAGAAAAGGAATAAATTCGGTGCATCTGGAAAGAAAGGAATCTTTGTGGGCTGTGGTGAAAATACTAAGGGCTATAGAATCTATGTAGTCGGTCAAAGGGAAGTCGTAATTAGTCATGATGTCACCTTTGACGAAAATATGGCTCTCAGCAAGGTGGACAATCTTCCTACTTTGAGGAGCTCTCAAGAACCTGACACCAGGGAACCGAAAGAAAAAGATGATGTAACAATGCCCGATGTGGATGAACCCATGGATCCTATTGATCCACCTGAGCCTTCCTCTTCTAGGAAGAGGCCCTCCTGGCTTAGGGGGCTACTCGATGATGCTGAAGGACACACTGCACCCCGAGGAACCTCCCGTGAAAGTAAGAAACCTAACAGGTATCAGGGGTACCTGACCATCATGAGCACGATCATACAAAATGAGCCTTCATCATTCTCAGATGTCATCAAGCATTAAGTATGGAAGGATGCTATGACCGAAGAATATGAGTCTATTATGAAGAATGATGTCTGGGAAGTAGTTCCCAGACCCCAGGACAAGACAGTTGTCACTTCTAAATGGC